>BKCP01005516.1:2025101-2065427 GCA_008636005.1 Striga asiatica | reverse complement strand
AAAAAAAAAAAAAAAAAAAAAAAAAAAAAAAAAAAAAACCTTTTTGTTCAAACTTCGTTTCCTTCTCGTTTTCATTTCTTTTTACTGAACAAAAAATGGTTTCGATTGACAACGGCTCAACCGCCACAGCCGCTGCGAACGGCCATTCAGCCGCGGCTGTGGACGGCGACGCTCTCCCGCTGGTGTCCCAGATCAACGGCGCGCTGCCGGAGAACGATCTTTCTCGGAAGAGGAAGATGACGGTTCTGCCCTTGGATGTCGGCACGCGTGTTAATTGCCGGTGGCGGGATGGGAAATACCACCCTGTCAAGGTTATCGAGCGCCGGAAGCTTTCTTCCGATGGATCCAGCGATTACGAGTACTATGTTCACTACACGGAATGTGAGTATTATGCTGCATTCGAGTTTTTCTCGTTTAGGGTAAACTTAGGGTTCATAATTAGGGTTAATTTGATGGGAGTTCTATATATGAATTAAAAAGCAAAATAAAATTGGTGGGATCTGTTAGCCTTTAGTAAAATAATTTATGCCTTTCGCAGTTTGGCTTGACGAGTATTTATGCAACTATAAAACGATTTATTTCTTCATCTTCATTTTACCCACCTTGAAAATTGAAATTATTGTTGTATACCTGAGTTTGTGCGTATTTCGTTGAACAGTTAACCGTAGACTTGATGAATGGGTAAAATTGGAACAGCTTGATCTCAATTCTGTGGAAACAGACGTGGATGAGAAGGTTGAGGACAAGGTAACATTTTGATACTTCCTGACTTATCATATATAGAATTCTGCATTTCTGCATATCTAATTTGTTATTTATCTGTTAGTGTTACGTGATAAAGAGATTTCTATTTGAATACTTGCATATTTGAACCCTTATGTACTGTCCTCCATATGACATATGATGACATTTGCAATTTCAGGTAACTAGCTTGAAAATGACGAGGCATCAAAAACGTAAGATTGACGAGACACATGTGGAGGTAATTCTTGTTTATTTTGTCTGTTAATTAACAAAATTTTGATTACTAGTCACTGTCATATTAAGTGTGTCATTGTTGTTGCAAACCCTGGTTACTTTGATAGAACTAGAATCATGTGATCTCATAGGTAAAATTGTTGATATGGATTTTAGGTATTTTTTTTCTTCAAGAGATTCACCAGAATTTTTATTTTATTTGGATGATTAAGGGGTGGTGTTTGGAAATATACAGGGCCATGAAGAGCTTGATGCTGCTAGCTTGCGAGAACACGAAGAGTTTACGAAAGTGAAAAATATTGCCACGGTAGAGCTTGGTAGATATGAGATTGAAACTTGGTATTTTTCGCCCTTTCCTCCAGAATACAATGACTGTACCAAGCTGTTCTTCTGTGAATTTTGCCTGAACTTCATGAAGCGCAAAGAACAACTCCAGCGGCACATGGTGAATTACTCTCTTCCTTTCATCCCTTCCTTTACACTGCCATCTGTCTTTTTACTGCTTCGATGTCTACTTTTTTTTTTGGGTTACTTATTTGAATACAGCAGTGTCGGTTTTGTTTAATAAATTATTGCAAATTAGTTATTTCCCTGCTTAGTTGTTTAATGTGCATTGTCGTCTATCTTTTAAATTAAATTGGTTGCAACTCTTGTTATCTGTAGAGGAAATGTGATCTCAAGCATCCTCCTGGTGATGAGATATACCGAAACGGAACTTTGTCAATGTTTGAGGTAAAATTTTGCATTATTTTGATATGCTAAATACTTGGCTGCACTTTCTTATTCCATTCAAAGAGTTTGTCTGGTTTGCCATTGGGTGTCCAATGTTCTGAAGAGAGATCGTCTGATATGGGATAAAATGTCATCTGAAGTTTGGAATTTATGGAAACAGGTGGATGGGAAAAAGAACAAGGTTTATGGACAAAATCTTTGTTATCTGGCCAAATTGTTTCTTGATCACAAGACCCTTTACTATGATGTTGATCTATTTCTGTTCTATGTGCTCTGCGAGTGTGATGATCGAGGATGCCACATGGTCGGCTACTTCTCAAAGGTAATTTTTATCATTTATGTTTGGTTGTATCTTTTGTTGTCTATCCGTAAGTTCCAGAAAAGTATTAAGTTTCGAGGACAAATTCCATTCAGTGGTATTTCCTTATTTTGCTTTTGGTTGTAGTTTTACTTTCATATTTAGCCTTTGATTTATGATGACATTGTATTTGGTGATATCACCCCATTCTAACTTCAGGTTGTAGCATCACTTCTGTATTTTAGCATTATGTCAAATCATATTTGCACGTGAGTAGTTTCTATTGCAAGATATTTAGGTGATGAGCTATTTTAGTACTTGATAAGTCGTTGAAGACTAATGATTTTCTTTTCCATTACCCTCTAACTTTTCGTGGATTGATGTGCAGGAGAAACACTCAGAGGAGTCCTACAATTTAGCTTGCATTCTTACTCTACCTCCTTATCAGAGAAAAGGCTATGGGAAATTCCTTATTGCTTTCTGTGAGTTTTCCATTTATCTTCCTCAACTCATTCCATGACCCATCATGTTGCGTAATGTTGGTATATTAGAATCCAGATACATGAATATCATATTGCTTTGGTTTCTGCAGTGGGGGTTGGGATTGGGGCAGGGTGTTAGGGTTAGTGGGAAAAGATTCGTGCATGTATCATTTAGGTCTTATAAGCTGTCAAAAGTGGAGTCGAAAGTAGCTTTTTTATTCTACATAGTATTGTATTTTCCAGTTAGAGAGAGTTTCATTATCAACTGTAGAATGGAAAATAATTAATTGCTTTGTCAAAGTGGAGAAAATCTGTGAGATGTGGTAATTTAGATTGTTTAGGTTCAGTTTTTCTGGGCGGGTAGTCGGGTACGTGGATCCCCTCCTAGTCAAACAGTAAATTTGGCAACCTTATCTTCTAGCTAATAATTATTTTGTGTTTGGAAGGGATAGGGCTTCAAATTTCAATTGAAGAAATAAAATCTAGGTTTACTTGCCTTTGCGATGCTATACAAGCCAACAACTTCACGTTGTTGTATCTACTTACTTCATCTGATTCTCTTCAACTTTTATCCATTAAAACAAATCTTCAGACTGTATGTACTGAAAATTGCTTAACCAAGTCCCTGAATCTTGCAGCTTATGAGCTTTCCAAGAAAGAAGGTAAAGTTGGGACTCCAGAACGGCCCCTCTCAGACCTGGGGCTTGTGAGCTACAGGGGATACTGGACACGCGTTCTCCTAGACATCTTGAAAAAACACAAGGGCAACATCTCAATTAAGGTTTGTGTTATTAAACAAGTAGTATCAATTTTTTAACAGTTGCCTGCTGGTATAGCTGGAGTACGATATTCATCTTTTCGTTATTATCACTTGTCACAGTTCACCTGATGTCTGATTTTGAGTAATTTAGTATAAAACTTAAATTTGTTATATGATTATATCCTCACTTGATGAAGTCAAATTTTGTGACGTCTGGATATCTTTTCACCAGTATCTGCATATTGGACACTTTGAATGTACTATTTTTTTTTCCCCAACTCTTGAAATTACTCAAAAGCGCTTTTCAAGAAAGGCCATATCTAGAAATCTATCAGTAAATGCTTTTGAAATCCTAATAAGAATTTTTCTTAACCTCATTTTTATCTCACATTCTTTACAAATTGCTATCTTCAGGAGTTGAGTGACATGACAGCCATCAAGGCAGAGGATATACTATCCACGCTTCAGAGCTTAGAATTGATTCAATACCGAAAGGGACAACACGTCATATGCGCGGATCCTAAGGTTCTCGATCGTCATCTCAAGGCTGCGGGCCGTGGAGGACTTGAAGTTGACGTTAGTAAATTAATATGGACTCCTTACAAAGAGCAGAGCTAGTTCATTACTTGGAATTTTAGACACACACTCTCTCTCTATGGGTTATTCGTTCGTGATGTGAGTTTTTAATGGTTTGTATATATAAAATTCAACTGAAAACTTGTACGATTCTGGATGTAGCCGTAGATGCGACCCTTTTGCAACCCCCTTCTTTCTTTCTTTCTTTCTTTCTTTCTTTCTTTCTTTTTTTTTTTTACGAAAACATAAAAGTAGCATTGTATCTGTGTAAGTTTGTAACAGTGTAGGATTTTTACCTGCTTGGTGAACGAGTTTATGTTGGAGTGATTAGTTATCAGGTACAACGGTACTAAATCCCAGCTATTGCTTTGCTATGGTTCGCGCGTGGCAATCCATTAGTAAGAAGAATCAGTGGTAATATGAGTACCAAACAAGAACTAGTTACATATTAAGCACTATTTGTATAATGGACCATACAAAATGGATACTAAATAATTATCAAAAATTTATAACAATTCGCAATAAATTGAATATCAATTCAGTTGTCAATAATTTACCTATTTTATTCATACTATAAATCAGGTGACATGTTAATATTCGTTAAGTACTGACTAGGGTTGATATTTTTTGACCGAAAATCGAACCAAATCGAACCGAACCGATGTGAAAATAAACTGAACCGAACCGAACCGAATCATGTGTATCGGTAACCGAAAATCGGTTACCGAAATGTTATCGGCTCGGTATCGGTTCCGACCCCATAAGGGTTCGATTTTACCGAACCGACTGATAACAATATATATATAAAAAAAAAATACTACTTTTGAGTTTTGAATAGATATATTAATATTAGTTAAATAAAATAATTTGGTCTTAAATTATAATTAATTAATCTAATAAAAAAGGACGGATAATATTAAGTTATTAACTAGGGCTGGGCTTCAAATTTCAATCGCCTCCTTCAGAATCAGAAATTCAGCATCGACACATCGTTCATCAGTTCACTTCAGGAATTCATATCGCCTCCTTCACCTCGACCAGTTCTGCACCTTCACGGCTTCACCTTCGCCTCACCTTCGCCTCACCTTCACCTGGGAGTTCAATCCGTCAATCGTTCATTAGTCGTTCATCTCACCTTCACTTCAGAATTCAGATCGCCTTTTTCACCGACACACCTTCACGGCTTCAGCTTCTCACCTTCGCCACTTCAGCCGTGCCCCAGGTAATTATCTTCAAACCCGATAATTATCTTCAATTTTGTTTTAAAAGAAAACACAAAAATCAAAACTGGGATGTGGGCAGGGTGGCCCGTTGAGTTGATTCGACCAGACAGAAGCATAATCCTAGACCCTAGTCTTCCTCCATCCATGGATTGTTCATTCATGAGCCTTACTTAGTTGTTCACAGCTCACTGAAAATTCATACCCTTCTTTTCTTTAGATATAAGGGCTTGGAAAACGGGTTCCAACTGTGAGGCGTGAATGAAATGGACTATCATTATTAGTATTAGTGGCTTTTTAGAGGTCTCTGCGAGGGGCTTTTTTTTCATACCCTTCCTTAGTTTTTTTTTTTTTTTCTTCTTTCCATCTGCCTAATTTCGGTTTTTGTTTCGGTTCTTATCGGTTTAAACCGAAACCGATCCGTCTTATCGGTAACCGATTTTCGGTTACCGCCCTCTTATCGGTTTCGGTTTCGGTTTCAATATTAGTGAAACCGGTTATCGGTTGGGTTACCGAACCGATACCACCCCTAGTACTGACTGAATGTTCAGTATGTCTGCATCATGCATTCATGCTTAACGATTAAAGTTATACTTAATTTACATATATTAATTGATCAATCCATGCTCATTGGGCTCGTCCTTCACCAATCAAAGCCCACTCCAAATTGTTCTTCCCTAATTCAACCGGGATAGTCACAGTTCGAGATTTGGCCTATTTCTGTGCATGTTCCGTTTTGACAAAGGCCTATAATTGTTTCAAACACGATGTACTGCTCAGAAAAAGTTTTTACTGACATTTAAAATGAAAAGAAAAATGATATTCAAAATATGATTTAATAAAATTGGAAATAATGTGGTTATGAAGGATACAATATGGAAAACAGACGGAGAATGATTAAAATTTTTTTTTTGTAGAAGTTATGTTAGTGCCTTTAGTATAGTGAAGAAAAAAAAAAGCTTTAGAAAATTTTTTCGTGATAAGGTCCGCAGGGGAAAATTTAATTTTTTTTTCGAATAATACAATTCAATCTCCCAAATGTTCCAAAAATTCCTCAAAAATAGAAAAAGACAGATGTATCGTCCCCTCCGCATCTCGATCCCCACTCTCCGGCGATATTCCTCACCGGCGACGAAGGTTCTCGAACCAGGCGACGTATTTTCACAGGCGAGGACATTCTCCGCGTCGGACATCGCTGAGTATTCGAAGCTGACCCGCGACTTCAACCAGATCCACTCCGACCCGGATCGCGCCAAAATCGCAGGCTTCGACGGAATCCCCGTCCCCGGCGTCCTCGTGGCGTCGCTCTTCCCGAGGATAATCGCCTCGAACTTCCCCGGCGCGGTCTACGCGAGGCAGACGCTGGAGTTCAGGTTGCCGGCGTACGTCGGCGAGGAGATTCTCGGCCGGGTCACCGCCGGTGACGTCAGGCGGCTGGGTGAGAATAAGTTCTTTGTGAAATTCCGGACGGATTGCTACAAGGGCGCTGGCGATTGTAACAGCCTTGTGATTGGCGGTGAGGCCACCGCGATTTTGCCCTCTTTGGAGGTGGTGAAGCTCGAGGGCGGCGGCCATGGCGGTTAGAAGCCAAAGCTGATGCTTGAGGAAATTTTTCTGGTATGCGATTAACTTGTGTTTAGCTATTTTGATGTATGTTTATGATTAATCTCAGCTATTTGATGTATGTTATGGTTAATTCCATCCCACACATTGATGTAAAACTTGATACTGATTTAGGCAGATCTACACCTTCATCCACTCTGTGTTTAGTTATTTTGATGTATATTATGATTAATTTCAGCAATTTTGATGTATATCATGATAATCTCATCCCACACATTGATGAAAAACTTGGATTCTGATAAAGGCAGCTCTACACCTTCATCCCCTTCAAAAGAACATCAACCATACCTATAATAATTAGGACAAAAAATCAAATCTTTTTTAGCTTTTTTCCCAAAGGCAAAAATGGAAAAAACCGAATCTTCTTTTCATTTTCAACCGGGTCTGAATAGTTCCTTCTTAAACCACTTTCGACTCGATTATCAAATCAAGACAGATTAATGAGTGCAATTGAGTTGCATTTGCCTAGTCAAAACATCACAAATAGTTTCTGCTTTAAGATCCAGTGACGAATTTCCTTCAACGGTTCTTTGAACGAATAAGTAAAATAAATAACGCTTCTGATCAAAATCCTTTGCGACTCCAAAACCAATACTACCGTGTATTTGAAAAATACTATACTTTTATTCATGATCTTCATTTCGTCTGCTCCAGGTGAACTTCATTCAAATCAATGGATGCATTTAGCAACAGGCTATTGATGGCTTTGCAACAATTCAAGATGCAGACTAGTTTGTCTCTTGGTGCCTTGTATGTGTTCATCTTTTGAAGCCCCCTTTTTTTAAGCAAGCTGCCCGAGCAGAAGAAAGAAATGGAGTCGAGAGTTTTTGCTTATGACCTCGTGGTAAAGGTTTATTATTCTCATACATTGTTAGTTGAGAGCTAACGAACGACTCATTTCGTTTGATGTTGCAAAGTGTGGATATCAATAATTGGTTGCTAACAACTGAAAAGATGGAAAAATAAGATGATTGAGGGCTCATGGATAAAATGTTAAATTGATAGAAGCAATATTTTTGGCAAAATTGGCTCAGGCTAGAGTTTATCAATAAATTCATAGTTCACATAATTTCTTCACTTAACACAGCAGACAAAGTTTGAAAATGGTGAAAAGTTGCATCAAACTCCTTCAAATCACTTCCCACAATTAGTATTGAAGATGATTTAACAATAATGACGATGATTAAAATCTCACCATTCACCCAACCTTAATAGTATTGAAGATGATATTTAACAATAATTGCCTCAATAATGAACATGATCAAATCTCATAATCCACCTAACCTGATTGTTTGAAAACAACCCGGGTTAGAATTTGGGTCATACCTACCAAATTCCGAAAATCAACAGCCGAACCAACTTTAAAAAAAAAAAATGCGAACCTTAAGCTGATCCAAATCGAACTCTTGCCACAAGGATTTCTGTTTCGTACAAANATGATGAACAAGAATGGAAGAGAAAATTATGTAGCCAGCTAAATGTGTGTTCCTATTACTGTCAAAAACAAATACACTGCATAATCCAGAATATCTAGATATATATGAGCATGTATCGAAATTTCTATATACGAAGAATGATTTCAGTTAGGACAAACTTCGTCTACTCAGGCTCAGCTCAATTCCAACAGCATTTTGTACAAAAGATCAAAAGAAAGAGTTGATTAGCTTTAATAAATTTGAGAAAACCCTTCACTGGCCATCGTGTGGTTCGAATCTGATGGCTGAAAATGGGGGAGTTTTATGGTTTTCTCTTTAATACACATTTTTAAATGAACTGTATTATCATAGTAAAGCATTCCAGAGAGCCTCTTCTCCTTCCCCACATTGTTCGTGTACGAATTTCATCTTCTCCACAGACTTGCAGATTCCACTGCAGCTCCAGTCGAAAGAAGCAATGCATACATTTCCCGCTTGTGCCTTCCACTCGCAATCTGAAAAATTTAGCAACAAAATATGAGCAAATAGACTTTTCTTTCTTTTTTCTCTTCTTTTTTTCAACTCAGAATTCGTGACGCATGCTGGCAAATTGATTTCTTGATTGTGCATTGCTTTGATCACTTCAATAAGTTATTCATCCAAAATTCTCTTAACTATATTCAGAAACAGGCTTATTGTTTATTAATGCTTTGTTGTCTTTTTTGATTCTTGACTACTTTTAGCTTCGGCTAAGATTATGAAAAGAAAATCTGTACAGTCTTGATGTTCTACCTTTGAGTTATTACAACATATAGTTTACTTACTAGGGTGTTATAATTTTCAAATTTTTCACAAAAGATTTCTTTTAGTGAGTAAATTTGCTTGATGAGAACAATTACAAATATTTTGGCAGACAACCACATTTTTGGGTTTTTGATGGAACTAACATTTTTTGTAAGTGTATCAAAAAAAAAAAATCGATCAGAAAACGATACCTGGTGGAGTACTGCAGCACATATTGCGCTCGTCAATGTGCTCGACTTCAAGACCAATAAACCAAGCACCAAGAGACACATCTTCATTGGCGTACTTGTGCAGAATGTCCCTAAAAATTGCAAATCATAATAGAATCTCAATTCTCATAAGGGTAAGCACAAAATCCTGGCAATCTACAGCTCATATGCATTTTGCCTTTTGTAGCTGCAAAGTATATAAGTTTGCCTCTAAAACTCACAAATTTAGCAGTGCAATATATATCGATACTCCATAAATTCTTAAAAAGAACCAAGAATGCAAGAGTAAATGTAATCTGACTTTTGACCAAAGTTCTTACTGATTAATCGAGATGTAGGTGGCCAAATCCTTGGAAATAGCATAAATCTGCCCAGTTGCATGCCGGAAGTACTTATTTCCTTCTTCTCCGAATTTCCAGTATTCTGGTTCGTGATACTTAACATTCCTGGATAATGATAAGATGTGTGATTACTAAATGCCCAACAGGCCAACATTATCACATAGCAAAAACTACACTTATGTACAATTACAAGGATTACTTTTGAGCTAAAACTGGTCCAGATTTCATACAACCAATGTAAACTCTGGGTTTCGAACGGTGACGGGCAAGAGTTGCGGCAAATGTACCTATAGGCACCAAAGAAATGATTAGTGGGGTTTTAAACAGTGAATATACAAATCTTTAACAATTTCACAGATGAAGGAAAACAAAGGCATTCAATTCAATTCAATTCAATACTCACCCAGATTAACATGAACATCATCATCAACTTTGACATAAAAATCAGCATCCCACCTTGCAACAGCAGTGGCAAAGAAAGTCTTTGTTTTCGCAGATAGTTCATGATATCCTTCGATATGATCCTGTCACATTATATGATTTTAAGATTTTAAATTCAAATCTCAGGTTAATTTCTTAATTTAGGAAAAGAAAAAGAGGGAAACTTGGCCGAATTCCTTTTACCAGTCTGAGAAAGTCCTGGTGTTGAGCTTCTTCAGAGTCGAGAGCTCTGTCCAATATGCTATTTGATGTTGCACTGGAACAATCAAGTGAAACAACTATTCAGTTTCCATTTTACAACACTGTCACTTTATGATGGCTACAGATAACAATACAACATCAACCACAAATAGCTCTCCTGGTACATGCACAAGTTCTCCATGAATGAAGATTGATGTAAATCAATAAAAAAATTCAAACGGTAAAACTTCATGAAGTCCTTTGACGTTGAATAGCACAGGCCATATAAGCTTGGATACTTATAGAACCAAAAAGACAGCATAAAAACACAGACTAATAAAAATATACACAAAAGAAAAATGAGTTGATCTCGAATAATGTGAAAGTTTACCTATGTCCAATCATAAATCTCACAACAATCCCCTTCTCTTGCTCCAGTTTTTTAAGCTGCTCCCCTAAGCAAATCAAAACAATCTCACTGGATTATTGAAAAAAACAAGTAAAATAGAAGCTAATAATAATAATTCATTTGAGATATGGGAAAGAGTATTTACCTTGAGGCATCCAAGTCTCTCGGACCGAATCACGCCTCTTTCTACTGCTAAAAGCAGTATTTATACCAATCACCATAAATGCCTTCTTCCTTGGAGGCCCTTCACTAGAAACTGGTGTTGACCCATCATCTTTCCCCTTGGCCTGAGCACTTCTAGAAGCAGATAATTCCATCTGAAGCATAGAAATCGACTTGTCCAACGACCTGAAACAACACCAAAAATATGCATTTGCCCATTAATTAGTTTACAAATTAAGTTTACTAAGAATGGCTAGAGCTGATAAAAACAAGAAAACTGTGAATTTTACTGGATTGCATCGTGGGTTTTGTACACTTCTTTCATTACATCCTTGTCTTCATCTGCAGCATTCTGCGAAAAATATTCAGACACTACTCAATACACCAAAATTCATCCACACCTCAAAAAAGGGAAAGCTAGATATGTTTGAAATTTGAAAATAAAACCCAGAAAATCCATGAGAGGTTGGGCCTTTAGAGCTTCAAATACATATATCTAAAGAGACGGTCTCATAAAGGTCGGACCTTTTTCTTAGTATCGCAGTCTTCGGACACGATCTGAAGCTCTTGGTTCCTCCTTTGCTGAGTTATGAGAAGATTATTGGATTCCAAAGGACCCCAGAATCTGTAAAACCCAGATCATTTTAAAGGCTAAACCTCCCCTAGAAATAGTAAAGATTCTTGGAAAAAAAAAACCCAATAAAAACTAGAAACGCATTAAAATTGTACAGCAAAAACGTACTTGTTGGTGAAAATCATGCCGATGAAGAAGAAAGAAATGGAGAAAATAGGAATCCAAGTGACAGAAACCTTCCCATTGTTCTTATTCTTCATTATATTCCTCTTCCTCTTTTTTCCTCTTTCCTCAGCTACACAGTACACAGATTTAAAGGGGAGACAAAAACAGAGAACAGAAACCCAGAATTCAAAGGAATTATGACTTCGAAAAAATCGAGGATATATAGAAGAAAGAGGGCAGCTGGTGACTGGTGTTGAGAAGTCGTGATAGAGGCGACGATGGAGCTGAGGAAAACGAAGAATATCTGATGGAAAGATTTGGAGAACAAAATAGTAGTATAATAAAAAGGTGATTAATAAATCTGATTTATTATTACGCGGATTTTAGACTTTTTGGAACATTTGGTATGGACTTTAGAAATTGGTGCGTGGACCGCAAGAGAGGTTGGCATGAAATGATTTTCGCAGGAAAGTTCTTTTTCACATAGAAGAAAAAAGGCACTGATTGGTTTAGGAGGCTTTCTTGTTTTCCATTCGCCGGAAAAAAGTTTCCGTTTATAGGACGATTTTTGTTTATACTTCCTAAGTGAGCGAGAATTCGTAACTTTTCGGTGAGACAGTGAGTGTGATTAGATATAATTCATAATTAGAAAAAATCAATCACAATTGAAAATCTAACTCAATTCAATTATCTAAAATATTTATCTATATAATTAAATAACATCAATCAATCCTCTTCACATAGCAAATCAGTTTAATTCATTGGTATGCACTTACATAATTTTAACTACTCATCACTTTTAATCACTTGTCTCCTACTTTTACATTAAATCGACTATAATCATTTTATTTTAAATACTATTTATATACAAACTCAAAAATCTCACTCAAACATAACTCAACCAACTTTTTCAAAATTAATCATAATTGACAATAAAACCAATAAAACTCAATCAAGANAAAAAAAAAAAAAAAAATCAATCAAGATTTATATTCAATCACACCATGAGGGTCTGAATCGTCAGATTGTACGCGCGCGCGCACTTTTTTGTATATTAATTCGACAATCTAAACACTATCATCTTAGAGTCCGAATTGTTGGATTGTGCACGTGCACACACTCGTGTAGATAGAGCAGTTAAACTAAACGAGTCGATCGTGAGCTCGTCTCAACTCGTTTGATAAATGAGTCGAACTCGCTTAAAGTTTGTTCCGTTAATGAGTCGGGCTCGACTCGGCTCGATAAGTCTCCGTTAATGAGTCAAGCTCGACTCGGCTCGATAAGTTTTGTTAAAGCTATAAAATATAACTTTTATATAATTTTCTATAACTCGGCTTGTTAAAGCTCGAGATCGGCTCAAACTTGACTCGTTTACTTCCCTACGTGTAGATGGTCGATTCTATCGATATTTGGCTATGAAATGTCGGTTGTGTGCATGCACACATACGCGTATGGATGTTCGATTTGACGATTTGGACACCGCTAATATTAAAGTTTAAATTGTCCCGGAACGTCAGATTGTGTGCGCATACACATCCATGTGATATCGATATAACGAGATAAAAAATTGTCTACACTTGTAATGTAGAGTGAAACCCCCTAAGTTTAGAGTTTTTTTTTTTTTTTCTTCATCTTATATGTTGATATATAATGTAATAAAATGTATATAACATAATTTTTTTTTCTTTTTTTTGATTGGGTGTATATAACATAATTAGAAGTATGTTATAGGTTTTTGTGTTTTGTGGCTTATTCTTTTCTCGTGTTTGGGAGTGTATAGTCTCTTGTGTGGGGAGTGTTTATTCTTCAATTTTGGAGTTTCGTGGTTTTTGTGTTAGTTTGTGGGTATGTAGTCTAGTTTTCTTTCTAGCTTAAGTTCTAGGTGTTCTTCAGATCAGGTCTCCCATTTTATTCGATTTTTCGGATGCCTCATTCATCTTTGGGTTGTCTTTTAAGTTGTATCTTTGTGTGTGTTTTTTTATAAAGTCTCTATCGTTCTGAAAATATATATATATATATGTGAAAAGAAAAAAGAGTGTGTTATATATTAATGCCTAAATATTGAAAGTTGTTAATAAATTGCACGAATTTTAAATAATTAAGATTTATTATTAATTTGTTATTAAAGAAGATAATAAAGATCAATCATAAAATTGTTTTTAATTATTGAAGTACTTGGATCGTTTTGTATTAATTGAAAAATAATGTGTTTCATCATATATGGTTAATTATTTTTATCTAAAAAATACAAATTATGAAATAAAATAACAATTTTTGCAACGTTTCTCATATAATTTTCTCTCCTTTGAAAAATGCTCATATCACACGACAATGAAGTGACAATTGATGGCATCAAGTCATCACCATTGAAAATGCTAAATAATCTAATATTATATTAATGTAGTGTGTTTTAATATTTTTAACATATTAGCCTTATTGATTTTTTAACTTGTTTAAGATAACAGTTCTTAGATTTTTACAAGAATTCGACCATGTGCATTTGCACAGATGTAACTAAAGTATTATAAATTATTTGTATGCATATACTATTAAAATTATAATAAGTTAGATAATGATATTATATTTTAAATTTTATCATTGGATAAAATAAATAATACATAACGATTTTATTGCATGTGAATCACTATATTGGTTGCACAAAATGTAATAAATATGTAAATTTTGTAATTTTGAAGGTATATGACCAAGTAATTAGCTTAAAATTTTTAATTTTATTTTAATAATTGCTTAGGCAATTTTAAGAATTTTTACTATGACATTAAAATAAATTAATTTATTTAAAAAACAATCGCTTAATCAGATAAAAAATATAATATTGATTTTAGAATAAATAATTTGAACAAAATTTTTTACAATATAATTTGTTATATTTATGTAACTTTCATATATCATTTAGTATAAAATATAATTATTATTTTTAATAATAACCATTATATGATACAAAAAAAAAAGAATATAATTAGTACACAATGTAACGGTTTGTCGTAAAACTTTTTGTTCACCCCTAGCCTCTCGCCCCCAATTTCTCTCGCCCTAAAAATCCTCGCCGCAGCTCCTCAGATTTCTGGTCCTTCGTGCGCCTTCCTCGGCGAATAGCCGGCCCTTCTGCCGGCGGTCGACCTTCAGCTCCATCACCCATCCTCAATTTCTCGCTCTTCAGCGCTTCTGCGCCGATGGATTCTCCCGAGCTGTCGGCAGTCCCTGCTGCTTCCTTTCCGCCGGTCGTGGTTCCGAGTTCTGGTTCTCCGTGTAGTGGCTATGGTGGCTGGCCGTCGGTTGGCTTCTTCACTGCCCGGTCTCTGGTGGGAGCTCGTCCGTCGCGCAACATGTTAGTGGTGGAGTGGCTTCAAGGAGGTGAGTTTTTGGGGTTGGGGTGGGTTGGTTGGTTCATCCCTCTGTGTCCTCTTTGCTGGTCTGGTGGAGGTGGATGTTCGACAGGCCCGGATTCTGGCCATTGGTGTTTGGTCGGGTCGTGGGGAGCGGGTCTGTGTGGTGGGGCTGATCGATCCTCGTTGGGCTGTAGGTAGGCTTCATCCGTGGTATGGTTCGAGGCTTGGACTCTTCCTTTGCTAGGCATTAGGCAGTGGCGGGAGTGGTGTTCCGGCTTTCGTGTCAAACTATCGGGTGATTGGTCTGCTTTTCGCTGGTGCTTCGTGCTGGGTTCGGTTATCTAGCTGGGGAAGGGCTTTGTGTGTTTAGGTTTATTGTTTTCGTTTATTGTTGTTTAGGTTTGTGTTTTTAGTTTGGGCCGCTTGGTCTCTGTGCGCCCGAGTGTCAAATTTATTATCCTTGTGGGATCCGACACTCGGATATTACTCTGTTGGGGTCTTTTCAGTTGTTATTGTTGTTTTGTTGGTTTAGTTGGTTGAGTTGTTGGTCATTGTAGTTGCGAGTTTCTTTCTAGTGTTGCTAGCGGGATTCTAGGCGGTCTTCTGACCTGTCCTCCCATTTTATTCTCCCGTTGGGAGCTTTGTATCTTGTTTCGCACATTTGTGCGCTTTTGATTTATAATAGTTCCTCTGTCGTTTTGGAAAAAAAAAAGTAACGGTTTGACATAATTAACCCAAAAAACGTGCAAGGAAATATTTTATCCTTGATGGAACAGGGTGGATTAACATAATAATAATAATAATAATAATAATAATAATAATAATAATAATAATAATAATAATAATATCGGATTGTAACGGTTATTGGAGAAAAAATGCCACATAGGTAAAATTTATTAAATTTTATTTATTAGATTTTATTTAATGATTTACTAGCAATTTTATATACATAGATTTCATATTTCACATTTTTAACCCCTACCCCAAATAAAATGAACAATATTTTTAAAAAATATATAGTAATGTAACTTTATTATTCAAGGCAATGATTATGATATTCAACTCAACTGCACAAAAATTATCATATTCCATCAAAATATCATACGGTAATATATTTAAATGGAAATGCCAATGGATATTTCAATAATATAACTTCCGTTGAAATGATTCCACTGAAAACTCCAATGAAATTATTTCGTTGGAATGAGTTTTTCATTGGAATTTTAGATGAAACTTGATCATTCCAACGACTATTTTTTCAATGCTTTTTCACCGTAGAAATTTCTATTAAAATATGTAATTTCCATTGGAATATTTATTTTCACTCATATTTCAACCGTTTGGATCGATAAAATTTAACGGAAATTCTAATGGGAAACTCATTCCAGTGAATTTTTTTTGTTGGAATTTTCGTTAGAATCAATTAGAAAATTTGATCGAAAATAATACCATTGGAATATCCATTGAAATTGTCGTTGAAATTTTATTAAAATATATTTTCGTTTGAATTTCATATGTGGCTTGTTTTTTGCCTTATTCTTTGCAACTTCACATGTGATTATAGATTAAGAAAGTGCATGTACTCAGTCATCTTTTCAAGCTAACAATCAAAAAAGATGAAAGATGAAAAGATTCTTCAAATTACCAATAATTGTTACACGATATTTTTTATTCTCGAAGCATCCTGCCATAACTGTGATATAGGCTTTGCCTCCTTTTTTNTTCAAGCTAACAATCATGAAAGATGAAAGATGAAAAGATTCTTCAAATTACCAATAATTGTTACAGAATTCATTCACATTTAAAATTCATTGTCCCACACATTTTCAAAAAGAAATAATTTTGAACAAACCCTTTTACTATTTCATAGCCTATTGTATTTGTATATTCTAAAACCATCATCATTCATTGGAAAAAGGCTTTATCAATTATCATTAGTAGCTTACAGACAATATATACGATACGAAAAATTAGATAAAAATGGTATTCAATCACGCCAACTGATCTTTTGTCTCAACTGTGCTAATTTAGACTTTGGACTACTGAGATTGATCATAGGCATTTAAATAAATTGTACAAGTTTTTAGGGGTGATTCGATATGAATTCAACTAGTAAAAAATTAGTTATTTTTTTAATTATAGTTAAATTTGAAAAAAGATGGTATGGTTAATAGTTAGTGGATATATTAAAATAATATTTAAAGTAAAATAATTAAAATTGATTTGATGTAAAAGTAGGAAAAAATGATTGGAAGTGATAGTTAGTTAAAATTATGTGAGTAGATGAATAGTGAATTAAAGTTAATGTGATGTGTAAGAATGATTGGATGATATCATTTAATTATATTAATAATATTGAAGATAGTGAAATTGAGTTAAAATTGAGTTAAATTTGAATTTTAATTAATTTCTTTACTGTACAATTGTATACAATTGTACAATTTGTATACAATCGCGCCCTTAATGTTTGGTAAAATCACAAGACGTGTAAACATGACATTTTGTGTCACGTTATGGCCATTGACATCTTGAGAGAATTAACAAATATTCAAAAGATTTGAAAGTGGCATTGAATAAGGAGATTAAAAATTAACTAACAAAAAGAAAAACGCTTTCATATGTCAAGAATTATAGTTATTATTTTTCTTCCTCTCAAACTATATGTCAATATTTTAACATTATCTCCCATCCATTTGAACATATGACAAAACCGAATGTCAATCTAATTTTTCTTTCAAACTACATTCCGAATTGTATTTTGACCGATCAAACCCGATTTTAAATGGAAAAATTTGGTTTTGACATTTAGTTCGTCAATGTTAAAAGAATGGAAGACAGAATGTCATCTTTCAATTAGCTCGAGAGACAAAATAAAAGAAAAATATTCTTTTGTTTCTTATTTTTTTTGTGGTTACTCAATTCTGTGCTTATGTCAGCTAATATAAAAGTATATTCTTATGGTTAGTTATAAATTGGTACGAAATCGCTAAATTATTGAAAGATTGATTTTTAAAAATGATTTATTCATTGAAATAATATTCGGATGAACTAATACTTCTATTGAGATTTAGGGTTTACAAAAAATCGAGAGAGAAAACGAGGAGAGGCCGAAGAAAGAGAAAGTTGTATTATTCTATAAAATTAAAAGTATGTGTTACAAATATCTAACTTCTATTTATACTAAGTACCTATTGAACCAAAAGTGTCAAAATAATAATAGCAACTTATGTTTATTACATATCCAATACAACTTTACACATAATTTAATAACTTCCCTTAGGAAATTCATCTTAATGTATAAATTCTTTTAAATATCCATTTTTCTAAAAGGTTATCGATTCCAAACAATTATAGCTAGACATCAAAATAATTATTTTACATTAGCAAATACAATTACAGAAACAATTATAAATTTGAAAAACAATATAAAAGAATAAAAGAAATAATCAAAGCAAGAAAATAATTTGAAATTCTTTGTCATTATCAGTAAAACATTTAAATATTTGAATTCTTTTAAAAATTCATCATCCAACATATTAGTGATTTCTAGCCTGTTTATAGTTAGCCATCAAAATATTTTTTTCACGTTAGCTTATACAAAATAACAAATACAACATCAAATACAAATTTCAAAACAAAAGTTTGACTAATGATTTTAAACTAGAACCAACTAATGCACATGTTTTTTGCTACATTTTAACAAATCAACTTTTAGCAATTGTTCAAATTTTCAGTCCATTTATTTTCTTCTCTAAAGATTTATGGTCCATTTTTTTTCTTCTCTAAAGATTTTTAGTCATCACTCCGGATAAGAATTTAAAGAAAAAGTGCTTCAATTGAAGGTTAGGTAGATAGGCGCAATCAACTTAACTCTGAATAAGGTAAAGGAACTGGGAACTACTTGACTTTTGACACTAACACAATAATGAAGTGTTTGTTATAATATGTACAAGTGGAATAAACCACTATGCACAAAATAATTTTACTCTATTATTTGATGTTATGGGAATAGTGAAATGGGGTATGGATATTAATAATTGATATGAATTGTGTCGGGAGAGTTTTGCCTATAAAAGGCACTCCAAGTGTAGAGAAAATTTGCACCATTAAAAGAAAGAAAGAAGAAAAAAATATTCAGTATAATCCGGTTTCTATTTTGTGTTCTTTATCTTTCTCGTTTTTATAACACGTTATCAGCACGAGCGCTCTATCCGATCAAGAAAGGTAGGAATATACTAATTATATATGTATGTATGTATATATTACCTAAAATTAGTATATTTTACTGATATACATATTACCATTATTATTGGCAAGTAAGGCTATGTCATAGTCAATAATATGTGGTAAGATGATATTATTAAATTTGCTTATGATTACTACTAAATATGATATATAACTTCAAGTTATAATAAATAATATTATTACTTATACTTAACGCCCACAAAATGGTTCACCCAGTAATGTGGTGTGAAATTTATAACTGCTTATATTTGTACTCACCGAAAGATTTATCGAGTAGTGTGGAGTGACATTTTTATTTGTTTTGACACTTATATTCATTAAATTGTTCACATAGTGGCTCGATGAATTTTTAAGATAATATACATGATTAATTAGTATTTTATAATCATGAATGATTAACTAACAAATATTATATCATTAATTTGTTCCCAACGGCTACATAATGGCTATATTGCAACGGCTACTTATCAACTTATATATATATCACACTACACTTCATATATTAACACTCATTTCAAATACTAAAATATATTTCCCTCAAACGAAAAAAAATGTTTCATCTACTATTTATAATTACCATTATATTGTTTATTTTTTACACTTTGGGAATTTTCACGATGATGTATCATACCACTGAATTTATACTTTATGTATTAGGTTTTTGTATGATGTGTCTCTTATTTGTTTTTCTGTATGTTATGGAGAATTAATGATTGTATAATGTAATTTTCTCTAATATAAGCATTGATGTTTTATTTTATAGTTATCATGGCAAATCTGGTCAAACTTGAATTTGAGGCTCTTGACATTTCGGGAAAAAATTATATTTCATGGACACTGGATGCCGAAATTCATTTGGCCGCGAGGGGATTGGGAGAAACAATAATCTGCCCAAATAATTCATCAATACAAGATAAAACTAAAGCAATGATATTTCTGCGGCACCATTTAAATGAGGGATTGAAAAATGAATACTTAACTGTGAAAGATCCTGCGGATCTTTGGAAAGCTTTGAAAGAAAGATACGATCATCAGAAAACAGTAATTCTCCCCCGGGCTCGTTATGAATGGATGCACTTATGCTTCCAAGATTTTAAAACTGCAAACGAGTTCAATTCAGCCATGTTCCGCATTTGCTCGGTATTGAAATTATGCGGGGAAAACGTAACTGATTACGATATGCTTGGAAAAACGTTGTCCACATTCCACGCTTCAAACGTACTTTTGCAGCAACAATACAGAGCAAAAGGCTTTGTGAAATATTCTGAGCTGATTTCTTGCTTGTTGCTAGCCGAACAAAATAATGAGCTGTTGATGAAAAATCATGAATCTAGACCCACGGGGTCTACTGCGGTCCCTGAAATAAATGCTGTAATATCTAAACAGGGAACCGGAAATGAAAACAGCCAAACAAATGTGCGTGGATATACCTCGGGACGTGGCCGTGGTCGTGGACGTGGACGTGGACGTGGCCGTGGATATGGTCCAGATAGAAATTATGGACGAGGCCGAAATTTTTTCCCAGGATACAAATCTGGCCGAGGTAATTATCATGGACATGGAAAGAACGATTTTCATAAACATTCTGAAAATAATAAAGGGGATAACGATGAAAAGGCATGCTATCGATGTGGTAGAAATAACCATTGGGCTCGAAATTGTCGAGCCCCAAGGCACGTGGTTGAAAAATACCAAGATTCCCAGAAATCAAAAGATAAGAATATAGAGACTAATTTTATGGTTGGGGAATCCTCTGAAAATGATGCAACGCGTGTGGATGATGACTATGGCATCGATGACATATTGAAACTGGATTTTGCCGATGCGGCATTTGAAGACGGAGCTGGAAATGACCTAGAGAATAACTGATGATCATGTTTTTATTTTGCTTTTTGAGTTGTAATGTATTTGTGTATGAGCTACTTGTATCTGTACTTTGAATTTGATCAATAATAAATGTTGTTTTCTTTTAGATCATGGATCGGTCTCGAATTCAAGATGGAGATATATGTATTGCAGATTGTGCTACTACTCATACTATCCTGAAGGACAGAAAATATTTCGTGAACTTGAAATTAAATGAAGCAAAAGTAAACACAATATCCGGAAGTGCAAAGATAATTGAAGGTTTTGGAAAAGCCATATTTTTTATGATGGGCGGTACAAAATTTATATTAAGTGATGCACTATTCTCCCCAAAATCAACAAGAAATTTGTTGAGTTTTAAAGATATCCGAACGAACGGATACCACATTGAAACGATGAATAAAGGGGGAGTTGAATATCTTTGCATTACCTCAGATAATGCGGGAAATAAATGTGTTTTGGAGAAGTTACCCGCTTTATCCTTGGGTTTGTATTATACCCGGATTAATATAATTGAGGCATATGCTGCAACAAATTCAAAGTCGAATGAAATATTTAAACTTTGGCATGATCGACTTGGTCACCCTGGCTCGATAATGATGCGACGAATTATTGAAAATTCTAGTGGCCATCCACTAAAAAATGAGAGGATATTGCAAACACATGAGTTGACATGTGCCTCTTGTTCTCAAGGAAAATTGATAATGAGACCATCACATACTAAAGTCGGACATGAATCACCATTATTTTTAGAAAGGATTCATGGTGATATATGTGGACCTATTCATCCACTTTGTGGTCCATTCAGATATTTTATAGTGTTGATTGATGCCTCTAGTAGATGGTCTCACGTAAGTTTGTTATCCACTAGAAATATGGCATTTGCTAAATTACTTGCCCAACTTATTAAATTAAGGGCTCAATTCCCAGATTATATTATCAAGAGAGTCAGACTGGATAATGCTGGAGAGTTTACATCTCAAGCATTTAATGATTATTGTATGGCTGTGGGAATTGATGTTGAACATCCTGTGGCACATGGTCACACTCAAAATGGTCTAGCAGAATCACTTATTAAACGACTGCAGCTTATAGCTAGACCATTGATAATGAGAACAAAACTCCCAACTTCAGTATGGGGACATGCTATTCTGCATGCAGATGATCTAATTCGAATAAGACCAAGTGCATACCATACATTCTCGCCATTACAGTTGGCATATGGTCGAGTACCAAATATTGCACATATAAGAGTTTTTGGTTGTGCAGTATATGTACCAATTGCTCCGCCACAACGTACAAAAATGGGGCCTCAAAGAAGGTTGGGCATATATGTTGGATATAAATCTCCATCAATAATCAAATACCTTGAGCCAAAAACAGGTGATGTTTTTACAGCTCGTTTTGATGATTGTCATTTTAATGAAGAATTGTTTCCCCCTTTAGGTGGGAATGAAAAGTCAATTGAGAGAAATATTGAATGGAGAACATACGCATTATCATATCTTGATCCTCCCACCAAACAAAGAGAGCAAGAAATTCAAAAGATCATACATTTGTAGAATATTGCAAATCAATTGCCAGATGCATTTACTGATTTAAAAAGGGTGACCAAATCACATGTGGTAGCCGTAAATGCCCCTGCTCGAATTGAGATTCCAAAAGAAATGGCAAATGACGATAAGCCAAATGAGTCAAAGACACGCTTGAAACGAGGAAGACCAGTTGGGTCTAAAGATAAGAATCCTCGAAAGAAAAGAGAAATTCTTGACTCCAATTTGAAAAGGAATCAAGATGATGGAAAAATTTCGGGACAAAATGAAAATATTGAAATTTCCATCAATTACGTGAACAATGGGAATCTTTGGAAGCGTGATGAGACCATGAATAATGATGATGCATTCGCATATATGGTATCAAAAGAAATTGATAATGAAGTTGAGGATCCTGAACCAAAATCTGTAGCTGAATGTCAGAAAAGACGTGACTGGGATAAATGGAAAGGCGCCATTCAAGCCGAGTTAGATTCACTAAATAAACGAAAAGTTTTTGGGCCTATTTCCATTATACCAAAAGGCATAAAACCCATTGGATACAAATGGGTTTTCACCAGAAAAAGAAATGAGAATAATGAGATCACGAGATATAAAGCTCGCCTTGTTGCACAGGGATTCTCCCAAAGGCCTGGGATCGATTATGACGAAACATATTCCCCTGTCATGGATGCAATTACTTTCAGATACTTGATGAGTTTAGCTACCCATGAAAATCTTGAGATGCGTCTCATGGATGTTGTGACTGCTTACTTGTATGGATCATTAGACACCGACATATACATGAAAGTCCCAGAAGAAATCAGAATGCCCGAAGCACTGAACTCAAAACCTAAGGAGTTATGTGCGTTAAAGTTGCAAAGATCATTGTATGGCTTAAAACAATCCGGGCGTATGTGGTATAATTGTTTGAGTGAACAATTACTAAAAAGGAGATACTTGAATGATCAAATATGTCCGTGTGTTTTCATAAAGAAATCACATGATGGAGTTGTGATAATTGCTGTCTATGTTGATGATCTTAATATTATTGGGACAGCAAATGAAATTCGAGAAGCAGTTACTTTTCTGAAAGGCGAATTTGAAATGAAAGATCTCGGAAAAACTAAATATTGCCTTGGCTTACAGATAGAGAGAGTACAAAATGGGATATTCGTCCATCAATCTAACTATACTAAAAGAGTACTGAAACGATTTAATATGGACAAAGCTAATCCCCTTAGTACTCCTATGGTTAACCGAACATTGGATGTTGAAAAGGATCCATTTCGACCTTGTGAAGAAAATGAAGAAATACTTGGTCCTGAGGTACCATATATGAGTGCAATAGGGGCTCTTATGTATCTTGCTAATTGCACCAGACCAGATATATCTTTTGCTACCAACTTGTTAGCAAGATATAACTCGTCACCTACAAGGAGACACTGTAATAGAATCAAGCATATATTCTGTTATCTCCAAGGAACAATCGATCTGGGATTATTTTACTCAAATGATAAAAAACATGAAATGATCGGTTTTGCAGATGCAGGATATTTATCAGACACACATAAGGCGAGATCTCAGACTGGCTACATTTTCACTATTGGTGGAACTGCATTTTCCTGGCGTTCTCAGAAACAAACACTAGTTGCTACATCTTCAAACCATGATGAAATCATTGCACTGCATGAAGCAACTAGGGAGAGCATCTGGCTCAGAAATATGACTCAACACATTCAACAAGCCAGTGGATTATCAAATAATAAAGATCCGACGGTCATATTCGAAGACAATGCAGCATGTGTCGCTCAGACCAAAGAATGATACGTCAAGAGTGACAGAACTAAACATATCCCACCAAAGTTCTTCTCATACACTCAAGAGCTTGAAAGGAACAAACAAATCAAGATTCAATACATCCGATTATGTGATAATGCAGCAGACTTATTTACGAAGGCGCTCCCAACTACAACATTTCGAAAGCACGTCCATAACATTGGAATGAGACATCTTCGAGATTTACACGGATGATAACTCGAGTGGGAGCATGTGCGGCTGTACTCTTTTTTCCTTATCTCGGTTTTTTTCCCACAGGGTTTTTCCGAATAAGGTTTTTAATGAGGCAACATAAACGCACATTGCATAGTGGTTATTCCAAGGGAGAGTGTTATAATATGTACAAGTGGAATAAACCACTATGCACAAAATAATTTCACTCCATTATTTGATGTTATGGGAATAGTGAAATGGGGTATGGATATTAATAATTGATGTGAATTGTGTCGGGAGAGTTTTGCCTATAAAAGGCACTCCAAGTGTAGAGAAAATTTGCACCATTGAAAGAAAGAAAGAAGAAAGAAATATTCAGTATAATCCGGTTTCTATTTTGTGTTCTTTATCTTTCTCGTTTTTATAACAGTGTTTGTGAAATGAATGCCACTAATATATATCCTTTTGTAAGGCCACAATGGACACAGATTGATACTATACAATATTTTTTATTGAAACATCATACTTTAGAATAATATATAAAAATGAAATGACTTCATAGTATACATATGCATTTAAAAAATAATAATAATAAAATAAATAAATTACAACGACTATCTAATAATTATATAATCTAACATTAATATTTGTGCTTTCAACAATAATATATTTAGACATGACCAGTTTTACTATGCAGTCATTGGATGACTCGACTTATGTAGCCATCCACACTTATTCACCAATAGTGCATTGACACGTGTCATACAATAAATGCACTTTGGACATATGTTAATACATTAAGTAATGGATGGCTCCATAAGAAAACCATCCGATGACTCAATAAAATTTTTGTAGACATAATATATGTGTTACTTAATATATCATACTTGATGCCTCTATAAGTGCATTCATGACTCCATAAAATTTAAGATGTATTCCCTCCATTTGCTTTTAATTGGCGTTTTAGATTTGATGTTTTATTGTTTACTAGTATAAATTCCGTGCGATGCACAGGTAAGTGATATACATTAATATTTATAAATTATTAATAAATTTAAAATATGAAATCAATATGTAATTTTACCTATAATAATTTATTAAAAAAATTAAATTGTGCAACATTATCTAAAACATGTCGAGTTAAAATTAGTACACAACACGTACAGTGCATGTAATTGATAGTAAAATATATTATAGTCATTTCAAAATAAGTGTAATTTTAAAATTTGATTTGATTACAATTTGATTCCATAAAATAATTATTTTGGTAAAATTTTATCATATATCTAGAAATTTATGTGAATAACAAGTAGAATTATAAAACTTATACTGTTCCATTTTTTAAAACGAACTTATTTTTGTATAAACAATCCAAATCAAAATATTTATGTAGTTGAGTAATTTATAAAACTATAAATAATTGACTATTTCATTTACATTTAAGTTAATATTGACCTGTAAGTTATAAATAATTACTTATTTTGTCTTTTAAATTTAGAACTCAAATCTGAACTACAAAAAATAAATTCTTATAGATTTCACACACACAAACACCCACCCACACACACACATATATATATTTATATCGCAAGTTTCTAGATTTGTTATCGTTTATCTTATCTTTTAAATTTATAAAATAATTTTCTATAATTAAATTACAAATTTTAAATTTTAAACGGCAACGTTTTGGATTAGGGTTTTACATTTTGCTATTTTAGTATTTCACTTCTGTGAGCAAATAATTTTTCCTGCGACCGCCGGGTAAAGAGAAAGTTTTCGTTCTCAACTTCTCATAATCGGAGGTAATTCTAATCATTCTTGTGTCAAGCTTTCAAATTATGCTCTGTTTTAATCGAGTACGGTTCGAGCTTCTTATGGATAGAATTTTCGACTAAATTCTGTTGTTACGTTTGTTCAAATGCAGTTTTCTGAGCCGATGTCTAGATCTAATAAGAAGGGCTGTTTCAGAGGATTTGAGGCAGTATTCCTTGTTTTAGGTCAAAATATTGGGTATATCAATATATGTGTCCTCAGCTCTGTATTTATAAACTCTATAAACACATAGCTAAGGACAACTGGCGTTTTTCACCGAATTCATGTTGCAGTTCATTCAAAGCACTAGTAAATGATATCATTTATGGTTCTTATTATGTGATGCCTATTGACATTAACCGTGGCATTGGCATTTGGATTCCATTATTTGTCTGGGCTTATGTTAT
Source organism: Striga asiatica (assembly GCA_008636005.1). Taxonomy (NCBI): domain Eukaryota; kingdom Viridiplantae; phylum Streptophyta; class Magnoliopsida; order Lamiales; family Orobanchaceae; genus Striga; species Striga asiatica. The sequence goes on along the minus strand of BKCP01005516.1, from coordinate 2,038,854 downwards.
GGAATGTTGGATGCTGCCTTTTGGTTTCTTTTGAAATTTTTTAGTAAGTTAGGTGCTCTCTGAGCTGATGGGTGTAATTGAGAATGATTTTTTAATGATGTTTCTTGATGTTATGTGACATATTTGCGAAAGTCTGTATATGAATTGTATAACATGGTCTTCTGCTATTATGTTATCCAATAGACGTGACTGATGCTGCGCGTGAATGTGAAAGTGTTTAGAAATTAGAATTTTCCTTGATGCATAGCAAGTTATTATGAGTAAAAGAGCTTTTGTTGTTGCTTACATGCAAGGGACTGGTTTGTTTTGTGTTTCTTAAAGTTTTATTTATATGGTTCGACTGATGACATTAGTTGAACCTGTTGGCACTAGTAATCTTTTCAGTTGACAAAATGTAATTCTACTGGTTGGGACATAAAATTCTGTTCTTATTTACTTATTTAATTGAATGCCCCTTGGCTGACATTTTCTTCATTTATGCAAAAGCTACGTGCCGTTTTATTTCCATTTATTTGCTTTGAAAACTGATGCGCGGGATCTCGTGCCTGGCTGCGCCTCTCAGGCTGTCTTGACGGGTTGAAATTGAAGGGATTTAGCTGAGGTGAGTAATTTCCTTTAGATTCCGAATTTCACTTGAACTCTTGCCTGAATCCTGATTACGTAAGAGACTGTGTTATCATCTTCCCAAGTTTTCTCTTATGGATACTCATAATCGAAAGGCGAAATAAAATCGAGGTATTGTTTTCGTCCTACATTCTATGTGCATGTTATTTGGCTATACTAGAATGACAAAAATAAAGTAATAACATCAGTAATATAAAACTTGTTCTGCAAAAGAATGTTTTTAATAGTATTTTGTTTTCCATATTTCTTGTGGACATGCAGAGTCATGATCGAGCAGTCTGGGCGACATGAAAAGTTGCCTATGAGAACTTGCATTATGTTTGCTACTGAAATGTCGGTATTTATTGTTTGTGCATTGGTCAGTTTTGGGGATTCTTTATGATTTTGCTCGAAATTTAAAGGCATTAATTTTGATGTGAGATCTTATAAAAAGATCAGTTGTGTGTTTTATATTTTGTCGTGCACCTTGCCTGAAAGACCATGAAAAATCTCATATCTTATAGTATTTTTAATTTTTTTTTATTTTTTAATTGTTGGTGTGTCCTTGAGTCATTATGATATGGAAATGATGGCAATTAAGTAAAAGGTCTGAGCTGGACTGCATTGTTGGTAGCCATGGGATAAAGGTTTCGAAAGAAAGTCGTTAAAAAAAGATGGAGAGGGCCCCTGCCCATGTTCGAGTTTCACACTTGTGGCTTTCGCAACCTCTTCTATAAAAATACTGCCGAGCTTAATAAGCTAGGCGGTGATGGGTTGTTGAGAAAAAAGGCGAGGATTGCATATCCTAATATTGGATTGCGATTTAGACTTCAGCCCGACATCTTTTGTGCTTCTATCCCATGCTTCGATTTTAGTCGAGCTACCATCATGTGTCCGGCATTTGATCAAAATTCTCTTGCTGATCCATACATTGGTTGCCCATTTTCTTTGTGTGTGTTTTGTAATTTTTATCCAATTGTTGAGGAGTATCAGATGATTTTCAGCCTTGGTCTCATTTTTTCGTTTATCGACTGCATTTTGTCAGTCTCAATGAGAATTTGTAAATTTTACCCTGGTTATTTAGAGGTCAATTGCTCGGTCGTGAAGCTGACCGAACAATATTAGGAAAATGCTGAGACATAAAATGGTTTGTCTTGTATCGAAAGTCGAAACCAGTGTTTTGTGACCTGAATCGAGCATGACCATACAATTGGGGGATTATCTATTCACAGAATTTAGATTTTCATGACTTTTGTGGTTGTGTAGGGTTAATGAAAACTGCACTTTGGATAATAAAAGCCATGATTTGAGCATAAAAGACAAATCTGCTGCGGACCATGTTGCATGTCAATCTAGAATTCCTTATAGAGGCGTATCATTGTATGTTTTATGGCTATGAAGTTTTTTTTTTTAGTAAGTGGCATATTTTCACTTTTCACTTCCGCATTTTGTANGAAAAAAAAAAGAAAAAAAAAAAGGTCATCAGTGTTGCGCAGGTCACAATGTGACCTTCGTCGCGATCGGTTTGTTGTTTGGAAATGGGACACGTGTCCCATTCTTAATGAACAAGTGTTTTTTTTCGTTAAAAATAATAAAACATATTAAAATTTGTAATTTTTTATTCTCTTTAAATAGAGACTACATTAAATAGATTTGGAATACATTCGTAATTTCTAAATAAATAATAATAAAATAAATATTTTAGGTTGTGTTGGGTTGAAAATAAAGATAGTTTAAAAATAAATACTAAAAATGTTTAGGCAAGTAAATCGTCATATTTGTTTAAAAATAAAATATAGAAACATGTCGAATGTTAGCTTTGGTTAAAATGTTGATTATTGAGAAGTCAATATACTAACTTGAACTTAGAGAAAATGTGTTTAATATATCATAATTCGAATGATGTGGAATCCTAGTTAACTAATTTTATGATTTTAATCTATTGTTGAGTTAAATTAAAGTGTATTGTTTTTTATTACCTTTTATATTATATGATGTGATCGAATTTTTAGCCTCTTGAGATTTCAGGAACCGTTGGATCAGCTTGTAAAATAGCGTCGGTGAGACTTCAAATGTACAAGGGATTATGTATTTGTGCAACTATTTTGGTTGGGCTTAAGAACGTACTAGGGATAATGCATTTGTGACTACTATAATGGTTAGAAAGTGAGTTTGAATATTTTAGGTAGTGTTTGGTTGGAAGGAAAATGAGGGGAGGGGAGGAGAGGAGGGAAAATTTTAAGTTGTACATTTACTATTTTGCCCTTATTATATATAATATTTTAATTTTATTTCTAATATCATCTATATATATATTATTGTAGGCTATCCAATAAATGAGATAGTCTACATTTTCCCTCCTAAACCAAATTTTAGCTAAATTAAGTAAGTTGTTTACACTAATCTCACATTAATGTTTTCTAATATCATTCATAGATGTATAAAAAACGTCACATCCACATGGCAGTTACTTTTGTTATTAAGCAATTAAAATTAAAATTATAAACAATATTAATGAATGTATCAAATACAAAAATTATAATTTCAAATTATGTTACATTACGATACATTACAATAAAAATGAAATTATATTTTTGTAATTTAATTTCCTACCATACTCCATCAACATATACCAATTATAAAATAATAAGAAAGATTAGTTTCATAATTAAAATGAAAGATTTAATTCCCTCAAGTGGTAAAACCTTATAAATTATTAATATAAATAAAGTTAAATCACATATATTTTATAAACATAGACTACACACGTAATAAAATGAATTAAAATCACATATATTTTATAAACATATATATATAATAGTAGGCTATCTAATTAATGGGGATAGCCTACATTTTCCGCCCAAAACATTTTGGTCTAAATAAAGCAAGTTTTTCTTAAACTTTATTTATATGTTAACAACAATTTATACTATTCTCAAATAAATGATTGACACATATATTATGTTTGGTTCCAAAGATGATTGTTTTAACTTTTTTTTTTTTGAATTATTAATTCATCAATAACATATACTTACAACCTAAATAATTATGTATATCATTTTGACTTTCAATTTTTTTTTTTTTTCATTTCATATATCAAAAAAACTTATAATAAACTTAGCAGCAAATAAAATAAAATTTACATATCATGATATAAAAATAATCTTCCAAATAATAATAAATATCCATTTTCCTGCTGAAATCCGGAAAAATATGACATATTAATATTAGTGATCTCACAATATTACAAACACTATTTTTATAAATAAATAATTTAATAATGATACTGAAGAATTTATAGTTCAATTTAGCTCTGCAAATTATAGCATCGATATTGAAGAATTGATCTAATTTTTCATTTTTCAGTTTGTTTTCACAAATATCTCAATCAATCTATTTATACAAAAAGCAAAAATGATAGTTAATTTTATAACATAAACTTTAGACAAATATATAATAACTAAATCATATTTCATTACTACATCGGTAAAAATTAAGAACAATATAAAACAGGTTTTTAAATTTAATTTTCTAAAACAAATTATATGATAACTACAATTAAAAAATTCCACAATTCAAGCATAACAATTATAGTAAGCATTATAAATTTTTTAAATTTAAATTACAACTTAATCCCAATAAGATGTACTCGATTTAGCTTCATTTCAGGTTAAAAAATAATTGTATATCAAGTCAGTTTTCAAGTTAAAAATTTTACCTAATAAGATAACTTTTAATCTGTTTACCATAATTTCAGCAATAAGTTTGACGTCAATACATTAAGAAAATGAAGAACAATAGAGGATTTATATGCAAGTCAGTTTTCAGTTTATTTTTCTTTTTACACAAATCACTCTCAATTAATTTATTCGTACACAAAAAATACTAATTAATGCACTATAATTAAATTCAGCATAATAACTGATTAAAATAAATCCTAAATTAGTTATTATGCTAACTAGATACACAACAAATAAATTTCATGTTTCTCACAAATAGATTTCAGCAAAATTTAAAATTCCGCGAATCTAAATGAAATACAAACATTACACATATCAATTTTACATTCTACTATGTCATTTTTTTTGTTAATTTACTCGGATCTGCTCCCCTACCCACGGTGGGCAGGAAATTAATATAACCACCGCTTATGTAGCATGTACATATTGGACATATTAATTCTCTCCCACGGTTTATGCTCAATGTGTACATGCCACATAAGCGATGAACATATTAATTCCATGTCCACCGTAAGTAGGGTAGCAGATCTGTTAATTTACCATATAAACTACCATCTCAATACAAAAAATAATTATGTCCACATAATGCTCTTATAAAATAAATGATAAACGAATTTATATTTTTGTTACTAGAATGCCATTTAATTTTTCAGTCATGAAGAACAAAAGTAAATATATTTCCTAAAATTGGTACTCCTACCCATGAAATATGCTAAAATAATTAGTCAGATTTATGGTTTGCTTTGACTCTTTCAGTTTTTCAAATCATCAATTAAATGTAAATATTGCATGAAACACATTTACATATATAGTTGCTCAATACATCTACATAAACCTGCAGAATAGTTTCATTTTTATGTTTATAAGATGTACAACAACAAAAATCACATAATATCACCACAACCATCAACAAGAAATACACTCATTTGTTTGTCTTTGCAATGAAGAAACTAACAGGCAGTATTATCATTGGCAACAAAGGCAACAAGATACAGGATCACGTTTTAGAACAAAGAGAAAATTTTCTCATTGGCAACAAAGGCAAGGAAAAACATAATAAAAAAATTTCTGAACAACCATGCAGTATTATAATTGGCAACAAGATATGCGATCATGAAATTAATGAACAAAGCTAAAAGCGTACTAAAAGTGGTAACATTATACCTGTTAATACCTAAGGACTGTGTTCTATTGGTTGTGTTTCTTTTTGCTTCATCTTCCCTTTTGATCTTGGTTTGTTTCATCTTCCTAAACATATACCAAAATAGTTAAATTAGATACATCATCTACTACATTTTAAGAGTGACTAATGTAGAAATATTCAAAATACTTATATGTTTTCTTATATCATCCATTTTCCTCCGGAGCTCCTCTTTAAACAAATATATAATTCTTCGAAAAGTATCATTTTGATTCAATTTATTAAGAATAAATATACAACTAAAAGCAGTCATTGTTTAATCCTTTTCACTTCAAACAACAATGCGTACACAGAAACAACTTAAGACGGTATAAAATGTTACCTTTTTCAAAATTCTAGAATTCTATGGGTTGTGCAACGATTCTGTTGATCAAAATTCTATCTATCATTTATATTTTCTACGATTCGTGTACAAATTCGAGTGATATGCTTTTTTTGTCCGAATTTTGAGATCAACAAGTACTCGATGGGTTATTACTAAGCTTAGCAGTCATGTCCTTGAATGCAAAATTTTAACCGGTGCCCAAGCTGGTGATAAGGTTTTTATTCCGAGACTTACAATCATACCATTCGATTTGATGATACCTTTCAAGTTTCATCGCAAGAAGTTTCCGCTCATGGTTTCCTATGTTATGACGATCAATAAAGTCAAGGACAGTCTCTGTCGCATATCAATATTACTGGAGAGCTATGTATTCAGCCATGGACAATTATACGTGGCGCTTTTGAGATTTACGAGTCGGAGGGGTTTGAAAATAGTAATATGTGGTGATGAAAATTCTGATGATAAAAAACCACGAATTGTATATATTGAAGTGTTATAACAAAATGACTATTGGGTATATCATAGTTTTTACACTCGGCCCGAAAATTGACCCGGGCAGGTCTCCGGGTCACCGGGTCACCGGTTCAACCGCCGGGTCACCGGGTCAATTGCTGAACCGGATAATTAATTTTGAAATTTTTAAAATTATATATATAGTATTTTTGACATATAAATATACATAAAAGTAACAAAAATAAATGTTTTGTATACAAAATTTGTACATTTTTTTTTGCCAATAACATTTGTACATTTAAGTGTTAATAATATTGTATCTCACAATAAATATTTATTATATCATTATATTTACATAGTTTTTATTTTTTATATAAAAATATATATATAAAAAAAAAATTCTAGAGACCGGGGTCAATGGCCCGGGACTCCGGGTCAATGCCGGTTGGCCGGATTTTGACCGCGTTTGACCGGGTCCATTGTTACCCGGTCCAAATAGCCCACCCAGACTGGTTTCGACTCCGGGTCGACCCTTCGGGTCGGTCCTGGTCAAAAAACAATGGTTTATATTTATAATTTTTATTTTTGTTATTATATACTTTGCGTGCAAATGCACGGGTTACAACTAGTTAAAGATGTATTTGTCATTCTAACATTATTTTTTATCTTGTTTCATTCTTTTACCAAACAAGGTAGGTTAAATGCATCAGATTTTTAAAGTCATACAAAATCTCAAAAGATTCATGACTTATCTATCACAATCAAATTTTCTAATACGAATGAGTAAATATAATTCACTTAAATATTGAAATGTTTTCTAAATCTTCATGGATATTTGAACTTATATTATATTATATATATTTTTATATTGTAAAGGTCTAGACCAGCGGAACTAATTTTATGGATCTTACATCATTATATAATATTTAATTATTTGTTGAATGTTGTAATTTAATCATTAAAAGAAAGATCTGAATTATTATTGTATAATCTTAAATCTTAAATAAATAAAAATCCAAATTGGGCAAAAAATAGTAAAATACACAACCAGAAAATTCTGAAGAGAGATAGAGAATTAAAAAAAAAAACAAAACAAAAAAAACAAAAAAACAAAAAAGAGCGGGGTCTTTTGTTTATTTTGGGCGGTGTTGGACTCGTATTGGTTTGTTTTTGGCCTTTTGCTCCTAAAATCTCATTCCCCCTTTGACAGCTAGGGTTTCCCATCGCCTCTCTATATAAATCGTTCTCATCTTCATCTCGATTTATCATCCTCTCAACCACTTGTTCAGTTCCATACGCAAGCTCTGCATACCTTTTTTCCTCCGTTTGAGATTTATTATCATCTCCTATCGTCTCAAGCAAGGTATTGTCTGATTCGTTTTGTTAATGGGCCTGTTGTTGATTTGTTTTATGGATCTGTAATGTGACCTTTGGATTGGGTTCTGTTGGCTCGATCTTTGCTTGTGAAATTGTTGGATGGGTTTGATATTTGCTGTCAGTATGCGCTGTGTTTGCTGATCGATATTTAGATCTGTGGTTGTGACTCTGTTTGAAATAGATGGAGGAGCTGTGTGGATTGTTTTTTCTCTTTTTGGTTGCTTTTCATAATTGAAGTTATATCTGTTGTATTTTTTGAATGATCTAGATATAATAATTCATTATGTTTTGATGTTGACTTTAGCTCTATCAAATAATAGAGTTATTCGATAATTTGATGAACTCGTCAGCTGAAAAACTGATGATCTCCTTGGATTAGATTCCCAGATTACTATTTTAGACTGGAGATTTTGTATTGTTGTACCATGTGTATATTGAATAAAGGTGTTAGTTCTTTTTTTTTTTTTTTTTGTTTTCCATCCATGAATTAGAAAATCCCTGCTGCTGTTATCCTTTACTGAGTAAATTGTTCAGTTTGTCCAAAATAATTGTTAAGACATTACTTGATAAATTGTTGATCTTAATGCGCATGTTATTATAGTTGTCACTTTGGAGTAATTGTTATGTTATTGATTATTGATTTTGGAGCTAAATTTGAACATCCCCAATTTGGTATATTTTTCAGGGTTCAGGTGCTGCATACAGAAAAAGTGGAGTCACCTAAGTTAGAAACATTTTTTATGTCTGAACAAGCCACTTTCTCTTTATCAACAATTGGGTTGCTTGGCGAGTACTGTCCTTCAAGAAGAAAGGATAGATATCCGTGTTTCCAACTTGGCTGCATGCATCTCGAGTTAAGCCAGGGACACAGAAAACTCTGTCAAGACTGCCAGTTTATGTGGGCTGCTCCTGCTGCGTGGAATAATTACAATCCTGAAGAAGAAACTTTTCTCCAAGCCCACAAATTATCACTGCCCTTCTGATAAATTTATTATATCTCGATAGCTCTGAACAAAATGGCTTTGCAAAATATTGGTGCAGACAACAAAGATGATGCCTTTTACAGGTACAAGATGCCCAAGATGATAACAAAAATCGAGGGCCGTGGTAATGGGATCAAAACGAACGTGGTCAACATGGTTGACATTGCCAAAGCCCTCGGGAGGCCTGCTTCGTACACGACTAAGTACTTTGGCTGTGAGCTCGGGGCTCAGTCCAAATTTGATGATAAAACGGGTACTTCTCACGTTAATGGTGCACACGACACGTCAAAGCTGGCGGCCCTTCTTGAAAACTTCATCAAGAAGTTTGTCCAGTGTTACGGGTGTGGGAACCCTGAAACCGAGATAATCATCACAAAGTCTCAGATGATCAATCTCAAGTGTGCGGCTTGTGGCTTTATCTCGGAAGTGGACATGCGGGATAAGCTCACGACTTTCATTATAAAAAACCCGCCCGAATCTAAGAAGGGGTCGAAGGACAAGAAAGCCATGAGGAGGGCTGAGAAGGAGCGGCTCAAGGAAGGTGAGGCAGCTGATGAAGAACAGAAGAAGCTGAAGAAGGAAGCTGCCGGAAAGAAGAAGGGAGGCTCTAAGGAGAAATTGACCGGAAAGAAGAAATCCCAGAACTCAGACGAGGACCGCTCGCCGCCCAGAAGCCAGGTGGATGAGCATGACGTGGCGCCAGCTGTTGCAGAGGACAGTGATGATGGGGAGTGGCAGACGGACACCTCTGAAATTGCTGTGAAGAAGGTTATTCAGGAGCAGCTCAATGCAGTGACAGCTGGAATGGTCATTCTTTCGACTGACGAAAAAAAGCCGAAATCCAGCAAACAAAAGGACAATGGGGAAGCAAATGGTGTGAAAACCATCTTTGACTCGATTAAGGAGTTTGTGAAGAAGGGCTCTCCAGCGAGTCAGCTGAAGCCCTTTTTGGAGTCTCTTGCTGGGGACAAACAGGAGATTATTGATGCATTGTTTGAGGCACTTTTTGAGGGAGTTGGAAAAGGATTCTCGAAAGAGGTTGTGAAGAAGAAGAAGTATCTTGCTGCTGCAGTTCAGGAAGAGGGGTCACAGCCCATGTTGCTTCATGCTGTGGAGAGTTTCTGTGGGAAGGCGAGCTCGGAGGCTGTGAAGGAAGTTGCTCTTGTTCTGAAGGCTTTGTACGATGATGATGTGCTTGAGGAGGAGTTTATTGTGGAGTGGTATGAGAAGGGGCTGAAGGGTGGGAATAAAGGGTCGTCTATTTGGAAAAATGTGAAGCCGTTTGTGGAGTGGCTCCAGAGTGCCGAGTCTGAGACCGAGGAGGAATAGAGAATTGAGAGATTCTATGAAGAGTTGAAGACTTGTTCTGCTTGTTTTATGATTTTCCTTGTTTTGCTTGGTTTAATCAGTGCAGTGATGTGTGGTTTTGTTTCATTTGCGAAAATAATGCCATTCGCATGGCTCGTGTGTGCTGGTGTGTTCTATTTCTGAGTGTTTTTGGATGTCAGTTGCTGTTGAAGTTGTGAGGTGTGTTTTAGAACTCTGGTGTGGTTGTTTTTCACATTGTGGTTGTTTTTGTGTTCGAAACATGGCTTCGTGTTGGATATGAATTTGATTTGGTATTAATTTTTTTTTTATTAATCATGGTTAATTTTGAAAAAATAGGATATGATTAGTTGTTAGTTTGATTTGATTTTTATTGGTGTTTTCATTAATTATAGTTAATTTTGAAAAATAGTATGGTTAGTTGTTAGTAGAATTTTAAATTTATATTTAAATATATTTAATGTAAGATAATTAAAGTTAATTTGATGTGAAAGAATAAGACTTTTTATAACTCGATTCGTTAACACTCGAGTTCGGTTTTTTACTAGTTTGTTGAGTTTGAGCTCGAGCTGTTTACATCACTATGCAATTGTACAAGCAAAATTGTAAACGAGATGAATTTGTAATTAAGCTCGAGATCATTTTATTTATCAATATTAATTAATTTAGCTTGAGTTGAACTTGAATTTCAACTCAATCCGTTTATTAATATTAACTAGTCGAGCTCGAACTGAATTCGAGCTTTAACGAATCGACTTGTTTATCAAACTAAATAACCCAAACTCGAATTTTAACGAAACAAATTGAGCTCAGAAACAGTCAAACAACTCTTTTTGTTTAACAACTAAAATTTTTTAAACTCGAGAATTTAAAACTTGTTTTAGAAAAAAAATAAAAAATAAAATAGTTTTAACCGAACACAGCACACAGGTGAGTGTACCCTAATAGACCCAAAGCAGTCTTTCTAGTTTCTTCTACGCAACAATAGACTCCTCCATTTTTCACCCAATTACCCAAAATTTGCTCCTTTTCTTTTTTCTCAATTTATTTTTAGCTTCACCTGGGCTGCTTTGTTCCTTCCTCCTGTCTTTCAAGCTCTGTTACCAGCAAAAATGGCAGCCTCAGCCTCTCTCTCCACCGCTTTCTATCTCTATACACCCCACAACTTCCCTCGTTCTTCTTCGTCCGCACCCACCAACCATTTATCTCTAAAACACACGGCCAGCCAACAATTTATTACCACCGCAAAACCATTCTCAAGAACAGCCGTTTCTTTGTGTCCTGTTTTTAGCTCGAATAAGAAATTTAGGGATTCGATAAATTTAAACGGTGTGTGTGAAGATGAGAAGCGTTTGTTTGCTAAACTGTCTGTTTCAAGACAGCAAGAAAATCAGCCTCAGCAAGTATGTAGTAATTTTTCCTTTTTCTTATTTTAATTAACCCCAGCATAGCTAATCGAAGATTCTACATATGTTCAGTTCTTGTTTTGTTTGTTTTTTGTCACTGTTGGTTTGTTTTTGGATTAAGAATGATTTGAGGTAGATTTGATTATTAGATTGTGGATAAAGTACTTGGGGATGATTCAGAGCCATGAGTTTTTCAGACTTTTCGCCCGTCTTTATGGAGATTCTAACATTGTACTGAGTTTGGAGCGTTAATTCATTACCTTAAAGTGGGATAAAAATTGAATCTTTGGAAAAACTAGCATCAAGTTTGGAATTTTTGAAGTATTATGAATATTCTACACGGGTATTCAAGAATCGGTCCACGAAGTTTTGATTAATTTGAAAGAAATTGTATTGAGAAGTATTCTTTATGGGATTTGTGATGCGTCTATTTCTGTCAAAAGGTCCTGCTCAAGATATCATCTTACTGCCTTATGTAGAAATCGTCGACAATATACAACATATAGCTAACTCGACAGAACCAATCAATTTGTGTATTGGATTAGAAATCGAGAGAAATCGCAGATATATTGAAAAAAAATGCCATCCAACTTTCAAGATGGAAGTTATCCTATAAATGTTGTATTCATGAGAATTGCATTTTCTGAAAGTGTTGTCTATCATTGAGATTGTAATATTACCAACCATATAAACGAAACTAATCTAGCTAGTTTGTCCTGCATAGCAACTTCTATCACAAATTTGTTTTAATCTCGAAACATGAAGATGATTCATTTGTCAAACTTGCAGTTGGATAATGAAGAAATATTTGCAGCCGGTAAAAGAGTCCCACTCAAGCTGAAGGCCCTTATGCAGGCATACAAGGAAGCCATCCTAGTAGGTGATGGAGGGACAATATATGAAATCGAAGATTTGATATTCGCCGTAGAAAACGAGAAAAATGAGTTGGCACAGAAAGTTTTGGCCATGTCGGCTGAGATATCTTCTGGAAAGGAAAAGTACCTTCGCGTGCAAGCAGACTTTGATAATTACAGGAAAAGAGTAGAAAAAGAAAGACTAACTGTAAGAAGTGATGCCCAAGGTGAAGTGATGGAGAGCCTCTTGCCAATGGTCGATAGTTTTGAGAGAGCCAAACAGCAGCTCAAGTTGGAGACTGAGAGGGAAAAGAAGATTGACACAAGCTACCAAGGCATATACAAGCAATTTGTGGAGATTATGAGGAGCTTGCGAGTGTCTGTGGTCCCCACGGTGGGAAAGCCGTTTGATCCTAAGGTATGATATGACTCTAAGACTTCTGAAAATCTTTACTTCTCTCGTTTTTCATTCATAAAAAAAGTTCAACTTGTTGTGGTGTCTTTTTTTTTATAAGTAGTTAGGGTCTGGTGATGCAGATAGGGTGGATCCTGGAATATCTGACCGGAAGATATAATATAGTATTTTTTTTTTTTAACTGGTGATTTATGATATATACTACTTTTTCCTAATAATAAAACTTCGAACAATTGAAGCTAATAGGTTAAGATTCACAGATCAGTACTACTGTGAAGGCAGCTGAGGAACCTTGAGCCATTTACTGATCACGACTCGTCTATTTAGTAGACAAATTTGAAACTTAAAACTCATATTGAATGTTTGAGCTACTAGCTGCTGATTATGTTTAGTACATTTTGCTGGGATAGAAGTTGTTTATGCTCGTGGCTTCATCGAAGATCTCAATCCTTATCTTTTTCCTTCTTTTTTTTTTCCCCCTGGATCGAAACATTTAGCCAAATGTTTCACTACCATTTGTTGTTTCTTGAAAAACAGATGATCAGATTAAGGGCTCGAAGTCACATGTGAATACTGGGAAGAAAAAATTACACGATTTTGCTAGTTTTATATGGATCCATCTGTTGGCTATTACAAGTAGTTGGTAAATGGTTAGTTGCAATTTTGAAAGAACACCAAGATTTTCTTGTATTTGATTCTCTTAGAAAATAAAGAATAGGCCAATCTTGTTAAATTTACAGTCTATGGCATATGAATATATATCAACTGCAAATCTTTCATTAAATGAGGTTCAAGCTGGGCTTCATATTCTCACCTTAAAATCACCACTCATTGCTGGTATGCAGATGCACGAGGCCATTGCGCGTGAGGAGTCGCAAGATTTCAAGGAAGGAATCATAATCCAAGAATTTCGTAAAGGGTTTTATCTTGGGGAGCGTTTATTAAGGCCGGCCATGGTTAAGGTCTCATCAGGGCCCGGAAAGAAGCCTATTTCAGTACTGGAGCAGTCATCTGGGCAGCAGGCTTCGGTTGCTGGCATTGATAACCGATAGCAATATCACATACTCTCA
>BKCP01005516.1:1997998-2013401 GCA_008636005.1 Striga asiatica | reverse complement strand
TTCATTAAAAAAATCGAATCTTTGATATCCTGTTCACACACCATCTGACAGAGCATACAAAAAAATATCAAGATTCCATTTTTTTTCATTTCCCTTTCACATTTACCTGACGAGAAAGCTGTGGGCTCAAGCGACGATGGCCGTCGAGCGAGGAAATCGCGCCAAGGCCCGACGAGTAGTAGCTCTCCAAGCCCGAGACTCCATTCTTGAGCACGTGGCAAACCTCCCAAAGCTTGGAGCTTTCGTCCATGTACTCGTCGAGCCATTTTTCGCCGACGGGCAGATGGAGCTTTTGGACCAAAAGGGTCAGCTGATTGTGCACAGACCTTAAAAGGGACAAAGCCCTCTGCAAGAATTGTAAGGACATGAAATTGGTCGAACCGAACACGCGCTCGAGGTCGTCTATGCCGCGTGTCAGAAAATTGTAGTAGCCATTGACGGAGTTTGAAGGGTCCATGAGGAATAAGAGAGTTTATTTTGTGGCTGTAGTAAGGAGAATGCAGGAAAGAAGGGTTGCTATGGAGTGAGGTATTTAAACAAGAAAAATGGGATTTTTCTTTTTTTTTTTCTGAATTTTCTTTTGTGAAATGGAAAAATTCAAATCTTTATTCTTTATAGGATGATCAAGGATTTTGGGAAAAGGGTATTTGTTGGGGAGCAATGATGGTTGTTTCCTATGGAGGGTATGAGATGTCTGTTTTATGATATGCCATTTTTCTTTTTTTAGGTTTTTTTAACAACATTGATAATTATTTATTCAAAATTTCGAGCTTTGAAAAATCTTACATACCATCTTTTCGAATCCTTGTATTTTGGTAACCAAATTGATAATTTGGTATGGTGTTCGGATTATTGAGTCTTTTTTTTGTAACACCCTTGACAATTTGTTTGGATTTTTTGGACATTTTTCTGTAAAAACTTTGATAACTATCTACACAAAATCTCGAGCTTTAAAAAATCTTACATACCATCTTTTCTAATCCTTATATTTTGGTAACCAAATTGATATTTGTTGGTAAAAATCGCGTTGAGTAATGCTTTTAAAAATCTGATGGTTTGATCAATCCAAAAGTCTTACCCTATTTGTTGGAAACAAACTCCATTAATTTTGCTAAAAATAAAGTCAAGTTGATATGGTAATCTTCAATCTCATATGTAATCTTCAGGTCGATTTTGAATTATTTTTTTTTAACTTATTGATTAATTGATTGATGTTGTTTAAACATAATGTAACATAATTTCAAGTATTTGGTATTACAAACACAATATACAACACGTTTCATATCCTTTTTTTCTTTATAAAATCAGATAAACATTTTGTTGATGTTAACCATAATCAAGTTATTTAGGAAATCCAAATCAACTTAAATCCAAATGCAAATCATTTCAAATTTGGTAATCCATTTATGTCAAATAATAGTGATACATTTTCAGTACAACTCTTTCAAGTAAATCTTAATACACATTAAAAAATGTTTACTGATAATTATCTTCCAAAAAATGATCCTCTTTGAATTTCCTAACAAAGTCCGTGTGAATCTCCAAAGAAATTTTTAACCAATAGTGATACACTTCCAATAGAACTCTTTCAAGTCAACTGATATCCCATAAAAATCTAGAGATTTTTAGGTGAGGAGAATTCAAATCAATTTAGATTTCCTATCATTTTTTCTTCTCTAACAAGATCTGTTGGGTTTTCAACTTTGTGTTAACCATTATCTAATTAATTTTGAAATAAAATCAAACCAATTTAATGTGAAACCTTGATTAGATTACCAAATATCCGGAAAATATATTTTCAAAATCTTATTTCGACTATATTTTTTTTTAAAGAAAATGACTATATAGGTGGACGACACCTACACAATCACTATATAAACATCACCAACATTGAACAAAAAATCGGTAGCAAATAATACATCCCACAAAACAAACTTTTGAATCAGCTTTTCCATCACCATTCAAAATGAATTTTGTTTTTGGAAAAATCAAGGATATCAAAAGAACTTATAGGACAATTATCAAGCTACGGATCATTAGCATGTTCCAACGAGTTAAAGACGAGCGCAATTACCGAAACTTTCTTGAAATTATCTTTCAAGATTCTGAGGTAATTTGTTCTTACATTATTATTATTTGTATGCATCGATTTATGCTACAACTTTTATGATTTTTGTATTAAATTATTGAATATGTACTATTTTAGGGAGGACCAATTACTGGCATAATCAGTCCGTCAATATTCCACAATCCATCAGCGATATTGAAGAAGGTCGATTATATCTTAAAAAACTACCATGTGGAAAGCAATATTAGAATCTATAAATTGACGATATGCACTTAGAGGATCATTATTAATGGCCAAATCAAGATTCACAAGTGGAGGGGCGATTTTCCTATGCATCGTTTCGACTTTAAGAACTTTACAACTTTAAATGTTGATAAATTTGATGAAGCCATATTGTTTGGTACGTCCTAATTTTTTGTTTATTTCTTATTTCAAAATTTTATATATTTAATAAAACCAATAATAAGGTCTATTATGGCATTTTTAATATGATATAGTTTTGTAGATGTTATTGTATTGATTGTTTCCATACAACCTATTCAAATGAAGACTGTCAAGGGAGTTCCTATCCAAATGTTCATCTTCTCTATTATGGATTTAGAGTAAGAATCCTCTAGCATTATATATTCAAGTGTTCTGGAATACCGAACCATGAGTTGTACTTGAAGTTTGGAACTTCGGTCATGCTCTTAAGGAATATGGACTATGCTATGGGTCTGTGTAATGGGACACGATTGGTTGTGACAAAACTCTCCACTCATGTTCTCGAGTGTAAGATACTCACTGGAGATCACACGAGTGATAAGGTGTTGATCCCTAGAATAACTATAACTCTTGTTTATGTTAGAATTCCTTTCAAATTCCAGTATCATAGTTTTTCATTATGGTTTCCCTGTCGCATTTTGCAACAAGTATTTGTGTTTGTTTGTTTTTTTTTTTTTNCGCTTGAACATCTATGTAATTTGTGCCAGTTCATCTTTTTCGTTAAGTCTTATGTGGTGTATTTTATTTTTCATTTGATCCAGTTTTTCTGTGTATGTTGGTTATTGTAATATGGCACATCCATCATACGGATCCACAATTTGGGGATTTGAGACTTAAAATCTTTTAAATATTACTTGAAAAAGTTAGAACACCTAACTGATATGGCACAAATAGCTCGACTACTAATAGGACCCCTCGCCGAGTCGACCTGGACTGGGAATCCATAGATCGTGTAACACCCCGCTTATCAGAGTAAATTTTTCGCAACTTTTACTTCGAAAATACTTATAAATTTTTCGAAATATTTTTGCTCTTACTCGGGATGCTACTAACTTATCTTTTCTAAAATCCATTTATCATTAAACTTTGTCTAACTTACTGGTTTAGACATAAAGAAAACAGATTTATTTAAACTCGCATGTAAACTGAACCATATTCATACTAATGAAATAATTAAAGTCTGAAATATGATATTTAATAACATGCAAGTTCAAGTCTTGATATGCGTAGCGGAAATACTTAAAAACATGAATAATTATACAGACATAGTAGTTCATAAATTAAATGTCCACAAGTGCACGACCATCACCACCACATCCGAGCTCACACCTCTGGCCCGACCTTGTTACCTGAAAAACACAATGGGGGTGAGTACTGGTCCTTTTGTACCCCAAAATAACCCATACTAAAGTAAACAACAATAATAATACAATATCATAATCGTTGGTATATATCTGGACTGGAAATCTGTTCCAGTAACTGAAACTGAATCTGTAATCTGGCCGATATCAGATCGGACATGTGTGCACACTCTGATGGATATTTCTAAGGCAACTAATGGCCTCCATCAGAACTTAGGATGTACTTGTTAAGGCAACTAGAAGCCTTCATCCCAAGCGTATAAACTGTATACATACCTCGGACATAATATCATATTACAGTCATGTAATACCCAGGCTGGGTCCCCACCTTTTTTCTTTTGAAAACACGTAAGTGCTGAATGATATATCTGAATCTTCAAGCTACATAAAAATATAAATCAATATACTAAGTACTATGCTCATATACTCAATAAGATGCTTGAATACTTGATTCTTTCACTTATCCGGATTTTAATGAACACTCTAAAAATTCACTAAAATCCAAATTAAAACTATTAAGCTTAAACTCTTCTTAACTTTTACTTAAAACTGAGTACTTTCACATATAAATCATAACTCCAAGTCTTGAATATTGTTTTACTCATATGAAACTTAGAATGACTCGGAAGTGAAAATAAGCTAAATTTCACATAATAGATAACCGAGTATATCAAAACAATTTCAACTTTTACCAACATCATATATCTATATGATTTATAAGGATTTTTAATCTATCAAACTTGTCTTAAACTTGCTTGGTATTAAAATCTCAAACTTGATGCTCATTCAATACAAGTTTTTATCATAACAATAAATTATGATATTGATATACTAGACTTGAAACAATTTTATAAAATCACATACTCAACATATTGAGCTTAAACTGGGTCAAATTGCTCTCACTCATATAAGAAGTTTTCCTAAAAATTTCACTTTAAAAACTCAACCATGTACTGAATACTCTTGCATATAAAATCATCTTGACATGTATGTCATATAAATATTTTAACTCGTTCATTTCTCAACATAATATCATGAAATTTGGCAGTCATGTTCTTAACCCATATATAAGCATGTCGTAAAAATTTCATAATTTTATCATGCATATATATCGAGTTATTAGAATTTTAAAGTCACAGCTGAAATAAAGAACATAAAATTCAACTTGCATGCTTAACTTCAAAAATCTATAACTCAAGCTATACTATGTCAAATGACATGATTCTTTTTCATATGTACTCCTTATTTACATAAGAATTACTCATTTAAATAATACTTTACTGGTTTATTCTTATCATTATAAGAATCTCATTAAAACCGAGTACATCTATCATACAAATAATCTTAAGACAACTTTAACTTCTTGTATTTATTACTTTGATTATAAACTCACTTCTAAGTCATTAGTATATACTAATAACTATTTAATCTCATCTATAAAGTATAAAATTAGGATGAGGATATTACTTTCTTCTTGCTAGAAAATTGATTCTTCCTCCCTTCCCAATTTCTTCACTTCACAATTTTTTTTTTTTCTATAACTTATTCTCTCTAATGAACAATATAACTTTTGATAATTCTTCTTTGATGAAAATCACTGAAATCAAGGCCTCTATTTGTGGGCAAAATTTTTTAGACAAGAACATTGAGTGAAGAAATTAACAAATTAAACAATACAAACTTGTAAAAATAAATATAGATAATAAATTCTTAACTTGTAAACTTCTCCAACCTATAGTCAATACTTAGAAAGGCTCCTCTTCTGATCCTAATGTGATCTCAATGATTAAATTCGAGACTTAATGAAAATTCTCCAATTTACGGAACCGAATTCTGATTTAAAACGAACGTTTTCCGTAAAATCGTTTCGGATTTTCCCTCTTTTGCTTTTTGCATTTTTAATGCTGAACATTTTAACTCTTAATAATGATCTTGGAACATGTTAAAAAAATCCAAGAAAATAAAATTTTCGGAAACGAAATCGGACTTAATTACCGACTACAACCGAACACCGAAAAACTCGAAACTTGCGAATATAATTTCGAATATACTCTTAATAATATAAAAAGACCTTCTTGTTTAAATAATTTCTACTTACTCCTTATAACTTATCAAATCATATACATCACATAAAATACTTAGGCACTAACATTTACTCGACTAACTCAATTTATCGAAAAACGATTTCCGATTTTACTTTAATGTCGAGCCAAGTGAATCGGTTCTAGTTATTAACTGAACGGTTCATTTTATTATCTTGATTACTTAAACACTTACAAAAATTCTAAGTATTTAATACTAAGGCTCGACTATAACTTAGGAATTTCTTGGCACTGATAACTTGAACCGAGTTTAATTTACTTATAAGGCCAACCTTTGCTAAATTAAACTTCCAAATTAATGGATTGATCTTGACCTTAAAATGAATAATAAAATTCTAAGAGATTTATTAAGGCTTGGAAATATAAAAGATAATTATTAATAAAAGTAAAATAGTTCTAACTTAGAACTTAATTACTTTTATTAATTATTGAATGTGATATTACAGATCGAGCTCGTCGATCATGCCGACTAAGTCTCTCATGAGACCGCCAGGTTGAATCATTGACCCAACGACCTATTGGACTGGAATATTGGCTAGTCGACCTAACATGACAAGTCTCAGACATTCACGCAATCAACCATAACATGATAGGATATTCTTGGGTATCAAGTAATTATCTTTCTATATAAATAATTCCACCATAAACAAGTTATAGGATTATTCATTACCACCAATTTTACAACAACTAACATATTGTATTCCAAAGTACTAACTTGACACTTTTTCAGGTAATCTAGTGAACCAGGTCGACTCGCAGGCAAGAGGAAGTTTAGTGACCCTAAACCGAAGTTATTAACCTTAAACGAGAGTAATTGGATAAGTACCTTACCACTAACCATTATTTCTGCCCAGCACCAACCCCACTTGGCTACTCACAAATGTTTGTGATGCTTCAAGAGGTATTTTCAATTTGAATGTTAAACCTTGAAAGATGGTTTTTGTAGTTTTCCTATTTTCATATGAAATAGGAAGGGGAAAAAAACAAGAATAGCACTTGATGGCGGTTTCAATTTTCGGGCCGTGTTGCTAATGATGTTAGGATTGAGCCTCATTGGGTGGTGAAATGTTTGACCATAGTGTGACTAAAATTGGGCACCTAAAACTGAGTGCATTCTTTGTCTTAGATTCATTAATCCCTTAAATCTTGCTTTCTTAATTAATTCTTCCATTTTGGTTGATAATGGGAGCTACTTATAGAAGTTTGATCACATATCTTTTGATTTTAGTGCTTCTTTGGCTTCTTCTATCCCTCTTTCCATCCTCGAGCAACTGAATTTTGTTTCCTTTGCTTCCCTCTATTTAGATTTATGGGGNAGGGGTTTTGAACAAATGATGGGATTCTTTCTACTTTGTATTTGTAATTGTGTACAAAAATCGGTCTTTTGAGGCCACGAAAAAGCCCTTTTACTATTCTCTTACTATGCCTTTTCAAGATTCCTTTATTTCCTTGAGGAATTTTATTCATTAATTGAACCATACTTTTCCTTTTTAAAAATAATAAAATTTAAATCTTGGTCGTACAATATATGATGCTCCATCTAGACTTTATAATCAACAACGCCACATGATATTTGAAGCAGTCCCAATTGATTTAATTTGGTGGTCCTTTGGACCAATCAATCATCTTATGGGTTCCTATTCATTGCTAAAATTAATTTTAAAAGTTTTTTTGACTTGATTAATGGCTTATGGGATATCTATTATGAGCCTTTTTTAGGTAACAACATATAGCTTTTAGTATTGAAACGAGAGTAGGGAATATAGAGTGCGCTAAACTGTGTTAGAACACAAAAATTCTGTATTACTAAACTGTGTTGCAACACAGAAAAATAAATTGCGGAAGCACGAATATTAAAACAAATATGTTTTCGGGGAGCGTATCATTATCCCTCAGAGCTCTTTCATTGATAAATCGGTTTGCGAACACAAAGTACAGCTTGGACTTACTCGACTCGGACTCTCTCCTAGCCTAGCCAACACTATATCCGATCCTATCAATTACTTCTCTGGCCACAAACACGTGTACTTCGATAATAGCTATGGATCCATCCTAGCTACAAAAGTAGTTAAACCCTGCACTCAAAGTGTTTGTAAAAGAAAAACAAACTCAGTTCTTCAACGATGTAAAAACGCTGAAAAACTGAACCAAATAAAATAAAAAGAATAAAAAACTCTCAAACACTCAATTTGAATCTGATGAATGATGAACTCAATTAATGAAGTAGCTCACTTCAATTGATTGTTTGAGTAGGCTTATATACAATTTCCTTAAGGTAAGGAGTCTTCACAAGTTTCTCTTTTTCCTTCTAGGAGTCAATTTCCTTCTCAATTGATTCCTTTCAGATTTGGACGAAATCCATCATTTAGAATAAGTTTCCTTGGTTTATAATTCGTGTATGTGATTTAGAGATCTTCATAATTGAGTTTCTAATGGAGATCTTGTGTTTCCAGACTCGTGTAAGAACACAACTTTCCTAAAATGACCGATCTTCCAAATCTCAAAGATCTTGTGGTGAATCTTTCCATATCCTCCTTAGATCTTCTCTAGAACGTCCAGAATTCTTTATGTATGAATAATTAATTATTTCATAATCCTTGCCACTATTTCTTGTAATACAAGAGAGAGAAAACTAATTATGGCATAGAATCAAACTCATTAATGCAAGTAGCATATATAGTGAGATATATATTAGTAATCCTTCTCCTAAAGGTTTGGGACTTCATAATACATACTACAACAAATATATACCATATATTATTATTACTAAATTCTAGGAAATTAATTAATTCACAAATAAATAAAATAGAAAACTTACCTTTAATTTATTTTGTTTGTCTAACAAAAAAATATTTTAAAAAAAACTTAGGTTTGTCGGACGATGTCAAACCGATATTCTTACAAGTATATTATATTGCATGCACAATTAAAATCACATTTCAACTAGTTGCTTCTGAGCTCGAAGAGCTCACCTCGACTCGTTTGATGAACGAATCGAACTTGAGCACGTTTAAAGTTCATTTGATTAACTTGTTCGGTTATGAATTTTTTATGTTATTCTTTATAGTTCGATTAGTTAAGACTCGTGTTCTACTCGTTGAGGCTCAAACTAGATTCGTTAATATTGATTTTCATCTGGTTGATAATGACTGAAGCCCGAGCTCAAATATTAACAACTTAATCTCAACTCGTCTACACTTCTAAATTCAATAAGTTAAGACTTTGCCTTTTTCTAGAGGAAAAGGGAGAGATAGTCATATAACATCAACCTGATGTTATACAGCTGTGGTAAGCTCTAAGAATAATTTATATTAATAATATACTCTTAATTCTAGCATTATATGTAAGCTCCTAATTCTTAGCATCTTAGAATAATTTATCTTAATAAATATTCTTTTAATTCTACTTTATTAAAATGTTCAAGTTGGGAAGAGGCGGACCAAGAAAAAGATTATTATATTCTGATGATCATTTAAATATTAGTATGTACTATTATGGTAATTTAATAAGAGAGTGCTCGTGGGTTTTTGAAGAATGGGACATTTGAGAGGATGTTGGTCTTTTGAGATCGCATTGGAAACTGAATTGCAGTCTATGGTCCATTATTTGAGGCCAATATTGATTTGAGCAACATTTTCTTAATCGGCCTTTATGGTTCATTATATATCTAATCTCTTGGTTTTCAAATTTTCATTTAAATAATTACTTTATATTTTTTGGTAAATTAAGAATGTAATATCTGGATAAATTGCTTCTTAAAAGGGTTCATTTAAAAAAGTAAAAGATGATAATTTTTTAAGAAGACCATCTCCCAAACAAGCTATTTTTTGTTTATTATATGTTTGATAATATAATGATCGGATTACAGTTGGACTGATGTTTTATTTTTTATTATTTTTAAATATTGTTTTAATTGATGACTTGTAAAATCGTTGGTGTCTTAAAATAGACCAAAATAAAGGTATTTTGAGTCTTTTATACACTCAAAATAGACCAAAATAAAGATATGATCTCTTTTATTTTCATGCAACCAACCGAAAAATAAACCAAATTGAAGGTATTATCTTTCTATTATTTTTATGTCACATCAAACTCAATTTAAGTCTATTTTCTTACATTGAATATGATTTTTCAAAAAATATACAAAATTCAATACTACTAGACTAAATAAAACTCATCAATTGGAGATGGTCTCAAAGTACTAAAATGATTCACTGATTACTTGTAATTCGTAATCTTGCTAGCCAAAAATAATGCAGAATATTCAAATATTACCTTTAATTAATCAGTCATTTATATTACTTTCCTTGGGACTTGATTTATATTTGATTAACTGGTTCATGATCAATTTAATCCACGCTATGTTTATTCAGTGTGATGTCCTTCAAAGTCTGTTCAGATTACAGTGATAATATTACAAAAGTTGACAGATTAATACATAGGAGTAGTATATATATATATTCATTAATGTCATAATCTAGTTAATTCATTAATTTGATTGTGTGCCAAGCATCATAATTAAGGTTAATCACCAATTTACGCAACGACTGAGACATTAATTTACTCGTGAACGTCGTAATATTTATAATCACGAGATTATAAAGAATTATATTGGCCATTTGACTGCACTATTAAATTTTGCTTCACACAATTTTTTTAATTAGTTTATCCTGATATATAAAAATAACAACATTTTCCCCCTACATTCTCTTATTTACTAACTTTTTATTAATATTAATAAATTTAATAATAGTCCTCACCTATAAGTAGTAAAGCATGCGCAAAGCCTGACAAAGTTTCAGAAAAGATATACCAAGTTGGACGTTGCCAGGAAACGAGACATTATGTTGTCCCTAACAGGAAAGATACATTTAGTTGTCAATTTTGCCGAATATGCATGAATCACCCAGTCCGAATAAAATTTTGACGTGGCATGACAAGATAATGACGTTGCATTTTATTTTCGTTAATTTTCTGCGAGTTATTTACGTGGCGTGATGTGGCATTGTTCTTTCCAAGTACACAACTACAAGTCTACAGACTCTACACCTAGATAAAAAAAATATTAAAAATATTAAAAATTAAAAAAAAAAATCAAAAAATAAGTAAATAAATAATGAAAAAAATAAAATAAAATAAAAAATAAAAATGAAATAATAATAAATAAAAAATAAAATTAAAATAAGAAAATAAATAAATAAAATATATTTCTTTGCATTAAAAATTCTTGTTATATTTCATTAATATATATTAAAAATTATTAAAAATATAAAAAAATATTTCATTAAATATAAATATATTTCGTTAATATATATAAAAAAATTATTAAAAGAATAAAAAAAAATATTTCGTTAATAACAATAAGGATATATAAATATATATATAAATCAAAAAATATATATTTATATATAAAAATCATATTTTAAAAATTTAAAAAATATATATTATATTAAAAATTATAAAAATATAAAAATATATTGAAATATTTATAACTAATTTCAAGGTCAAATTCCACTCGATTTAAAAGTTAAATAAAAATCTAAATTCCTGTTCTGATATCTCCGACCCCTGCTGCCATCGGCCCCCCTGCCGACCACATCCAATAGAAATTTTTTTTACATCATCCTGAAGCTCTTCTTCCTCGTTCACCTCCTAAAATTTTCGACGAAAATTCCCTCAGTAAGATCGATAATTGCTCGATCAAAGTTTTTATATCTAAAAATTTTAGTCAAAATTCGATCTTCTTCTTCAATTTCTTGGTGATTCAGGCGACCCACCGAAATAAGAGGACACCTATGGACTCCTACCTTGTTGCGTCCTCTATGGCGGCAACCGACGGCGGCGGAGGACGGCAGCCGGGGGCGGAGGCAGTAGACCAAAAACTCGGATTTATTTTTTATATTTTATTTTTAAATTTGGTTGCGTTTGACCCTGAA
Source organism: Striga asiatica (assembly GCA_008636005.1). Lineage (NCBI taxonomy): Eukaryota > Viridiplantae > Streptophyta > Magnoliopsida > Lamiales > Orobanchaceae > Striga > Striga asiatica. Next base: position 2,001,670 of record BKCP01005516.1, on the reverse strand, counting down.
ATTATTTATAAATATTTAAACATATTTTTAAATTTTTAAATTTTTTTCAAAATAAATTAAATATGATTTTTTAAACATAAATATATATTTTGTGATTTATATTTTTATTTAATATATTTATATATCCTTCTTATTATTAACGATTTTTTATTTTATTTTTGTAATAATTTTTTTACTATATATTAACGAAATATGTTTATATTTGACGAAATATTAACGAAATATTATTTTTCTGTTTTTAGTAATTTTTTAATATATATTAACGAAATTTCTTAATACAACGAAATATATATATATATATATATATTTTATTATTTTATTTTTATTTATTATTATTATTATTTCAATTTTATTTTTTTGTTTATTTTCTTTCGTTGCTGATGTGACTTTATTATTTATTTATTTATTTATTTTTGGATTTTTATTTTTTTATCTAGGTGTAGTTGTGTACTTGGAAAGAAGGATGCCACATCACGCCACGTAAATAACACGCAGGAAATTAAGGAAAGTTAAAATGCCACGTCATTATCTTATCATGCCATGTCAACATTTTATCCGGACTGGGTGATTAATGCATCTTATTCGGCCAAATTGACAACTACATGTATCTTTTCCGTTATGGACAACATAATGTCTGGTTTCCTGACAATGCCCAACTTGGTGTATCTTGTATGAAATTTTGCCCGCAAAGCCTAGCCAAAAAATAATTTTTTGGAATAAGGGGAAATATACATCTATACAATATAAGGGGTGTATTCGTTTGAGATTTTTACTGACATTTTAAAGACTTTATAAAATTTGAATTTTTTTTAGACTTTTTAAGATTCTTTGATTTAAGTAGAATCCGTACAACTCTCATGATGTCTGAGTGGAATTTGGTGTAATATTTGATTTATGTTGGAGTGTGTACCCGTTAGAGATTTTGAATGACATCTTTCAATTTTTTAAAATTTGAGATGTTTTTAGACTTAACGATTCTTTGATGTAAGTGGAATCCTTAGAAATCTCTTGTCTGGATGTTGAATTTGGTGTAAGATTTTGTTTATGTAATTTTGTCTTTGAAATTCTATAGTCTTAAAATTCAAATCAAATCCAAGTAAAAAATTTATAATTACCAACGACGACTTTCTCTCTCTTCTTTAATCTACAGTTAAATCCCCAATCTCGCAAAACTAGAAACCCTCTATTCTTTTTTACTGACCTTCTCTCAGTCGGCTCTGCACCTCACCGAGGTCGACCGACACCGGACCAACGCTTCTCATTATGGCGTTGTTACCACTAACTGGCGTGACGTCTTCCTCTGTCCATGAATGACCATGGTGGAGTTTGGAGTAGACTTCCAACGATTTGGTGGCACTATTGTTGGAACCGATTACTGTCTGGGCTGGTCGGGGTTTCTTTTTTTCCTGGTGTTGGGTGGATAGGTAGTCCCAGCGGTGCCAAGTTTGTCGTTGGTTGTTCCTGGCTTTGGTCGCTGGTTGGTGTGGGGGAGGGGTTTGTCGTAAGTCTCCGGTCGCTGCCTCGTTGGTGATCTTTCAGGGTGGAGGTTCTGGTTCTTTATTATCGGATTCAGTTTGTCGTAGCAATATTAGAGTTTCTAGATCAGTCCCGAGTCGTCTTCTGTCTTCTTGGGTGGTCGCCTTCAAGTGTTGGCTCGACAGGTGGAGGATCGGAATGCTTTACTGCTGGCGGGGAGAGCCTTAGTCCATTTGTTAGATATCTTCTTGTCATTGTGTTTGTGTTAGTAGTATTGTTAGTGGTGTTTTGTATGTTTGTGTTGTTGTGTGTTTGTGTTGTTTATGGCCTTATTCTCATTTTTGGGAGATTGTATTCTCTACCAGTGTAAGTTATTATTGTTGTTTTAGTCTTGTGGGTATGTTTGTAATGCACTTGATTTTAGGCTACAGTTGTATATTCTATAGACCTTAACTAGATTCAGTTGTGTAGCTAGTAGGTAATTTTATCTTTGAAACCCCATAATCTTAAAAAGTTCAATCACATCCAAATGCCAATTAAAATAAAACTGAATACCTCATGACTTTTTGAAATTCCAATTGAATACCTCGTGATTTATTAAAACTTTATAAAATTTCAAACGAGTACGCCAATATTTTTAAAATCTCGACGAGTCTTTAAAGAATTCAGAATGAATAATTTTTATGTAGAGGAATCGAATACAGTGATGCACTCTGCACCTCACACTAGTTCACTTATTGCTTTTGAATCGGCTTCAAAGACCTTCAAAGTATCGGGAGAGGTCCACCATGTGTAAGTACTACACACCACTCAAGTTAGTTTATATTTACTCAAAATAATGTACTCTATATGCAGATCTAATTCCCTTTATATTCTCCTAATCCAATTCTTAATATTTATTTAGATTGATCCTTTTGCTCCTTATTATTTTACCACATCAATCTCGAGTATAATCAGGTCATTCAGAACTATAACTCGAGCTCCAAGCCAAACAGGTGGCTGCCACATAACTAAATAAAACTTTGCTAAAAAAGGATTAACACAAAATTCGTTGCCAAAGTCATTCAATATATCTTTATGTACTTAATTAGTATGTAGGTGGACAGCATTATCCATTAAATGCAATTTACAGTAAACCAAACAAAATACTACTCCTTTTTTCAGGGAAGCACAAGAGCTTTTCGGCTTATCCAATAATATTTCAGTCGCTTTTATGAAACATTAAACGGAATAAAATTTGTGTAAAGATAGTTAAGGATATAATTAAAATGACCTACAAGAAAAATCTAACAAAATCGAACTTCCAACATTTGGACTATATTTTTTAGTGAGAAAACTTAGCATATACTGTTTATGGATTATCCTACCAGAAGTTATATAGAGAAATTTATTAGACAAACTCCAGTGTTTTTTTTTTTTTTAATTTAAGTTCACCTACCAACCCAAGCTAAGCTGATAATTTTAAATTATTGTTTGATTAAATAACCCATTTAAATATTAATTAAGAGTTTCTACCTTGTTAAAAGATATGAAAATAACATGAAACCCTATAAGGATGCAACTCATATGGTCCAAATCCTCATCTAAACATTCAAAACATGTGTAACAAAGCTAATTGAGTAACATCAAATTAAATAGGTAAAAGAAAATGAAAAATAATCAGTTAATTAAATAAAGGAACAATTATTGCCTGTCTCCAATATGTTGGATCAACTCAATGTGATTGATTGGATTTGGTTCACAATAGGATCTCAGATTAGGATTCTTGATTGTTCAAAAATAGTTGGGCATATGTGCAATAAATCAATCTGTGTGGGTTGTTCTGGAATTTTTGCCTAATTGCTTCCAAGTTGGCTAGCCACATTAGTTGTCAAACAAAAAATGATTTTATAGGATCGGGGGACCACTGACAAAATTCAGTTTCTATACTATAAATAAATAAAAAGTTAATAACTTAATTAATATCATTTCACTACCAAAATGAATAAAAATGTTTGAAAGTATATTCAACCCCACTTCCTTGTAATTGTTGTAATCTAAAATCACATTTTTATAGCAAATATTGAGATTATAAAATCAATTACTTGTAATGGTTGAAATATACAGAACCACATTTTTTTCACAGAATGAAGCATAACAAAAACTAGTGATAGTAATGTTCATATTTTTTTTTTGTCCACACATTACACAACATTT
>BKCP01005516.1:1987593-1997991 GCA_008636005.1 Striga asiatica | reverse complement strand
AAACAGAAGAAAAGGGTAGCTAAAAATAAAATGTACTGAAAGTTAAAAATAGGCATGATTAACAATCAATGCAAGTTTGTACTTTGTGTTTCTGACAAATGTCACTTCAAAGACAGTTGATTCTCACAGCTATTAACTTTTTCATAATTAGGAGCTGTCTCATTTTGAGCAGGCAATTATAACAAAGACCAACACTTAAATCATGCTCTTTTTTACTTGTGTAAATTTATTCACAATAAATAATGAAATTTCAGTAAAATAATACTACTACTTTTAGTAATTAACAACTTATAAGTAATTAATAACAATTATTGTGTTGCAGTATTTTGGCATAGCCCCTTTTTTCAGCCTTTTGTAGCACACAATTGATATTATTCCTCTGCAATCAATTATTATGAGGAATGATACTTGTTTTTATTATTATTATATAAATGACCAAATAAAAAATCTTTTTGCATAAAAGTAGAACACACCACATAAATGATGCCTAGCCCCCTCCTAGAAGGGAATCCCATGGGTTTTGGTTAAAAGTAGTTAGAAAAATAAAATTGTTACAAATTTATAACAAAATTTTCAAAATTTAAAGTGTTTCGATTTTGAAATTGGGCCATTGGAATCCACAGGGGCATTTTTTTTTATTTTTTTTTCCCCATGCTAGAGAGTACAATAAAATAAAAATGAGAAGTAACTATGAAGAAAAAAGGAGAAATTTTAGTGGAAGGCCTAACTTTTAGTAATTGTATTAATCTAAGGCCAGAATTTTGTACTTTTTTAATAGAAGGCTTATATTTTAGGTTATTCTCACTTTAAGGCTTACATTTTAGTTAGCTTTCCATTATAAGGCCCAACTAACTTTACCTTTTCTTATAAATATGTAAAACAACTATTATGTGAATAAAATTATTATTATTATTGTTATTTTGTAATTTATATTTTGCATACTTATAATAAAAAATAACAAATATCTTTAGTAAAATTATATTAATAAAGATTAATTTTAATTTTTCTTTTTGGAAGCAAAAGCTGATACTATGTCATTGCTTGTTGAAAATGATATATTTTTGTAGATTGCATTTATATATTATTTTTTAGTTTTATTACATATTTATATTATTAATAAAAATAATATTTCCATTACATATTTTTTTAATTCACTTATCATTTTTTTTAAATTATTCATGATTAAACTTTTGCATAAATATAATTTATATAGTTTCGCTATATTATTAAGTAAATATTACTAAAGATATTTATTATAAGTATGTAAAATATAAACTAAATATAAAAATTATTTTTTTTTCACATAACTATATTATAAAATAAAGTTAATCAATTCACATATTTATATCAAAATATAAAGTTAATTGTGCCTTACAATGGAAAGTTAATTAAAAAGTGAACCTTAAATTGAGAATATCCTAAAATATAGGTCTTCTATTGAAAAAGAATAAAATTCAAGCCTTAAATTGATACAATATCAAAAAGTTGAGCATTCTAATGAAATTTTCCCGAAGAAAAAATAGATGGTAGTCAACTTATATTGGCAAATTTATACGCATATATTATTATGTGTAAAAAGCATCATTTAAAAAAGGGAGGGGGATTGAGGTGGGAGAGGTCAACCAAACAACATTATAAAAAAAAAATTATTGCCATACAAAACAAAAAAATGGGTTTTGGAAAAAGATAATGATAAAAGTAATTACAATTATGATACATGTTAACATAAAAAAATAAAAATAAATCACTAAGAGTTCGATTGGGAATAAGATTTTTAAAAAAGCAGCGAGATATAAGTGAAATTTGAATAGGTATAAGATGAAAATATTATAATAAAGTTGATATGATAAAAAAAAATAATATAAAATAGTTGAAATGAGCGAGTAAATGAACTTTCTTTATTAAAAAATATATAATAATAATTATTTTTTTGTTATTTAATTGAGTTCAGAGAGAAAAAATGGTGCGAAATGAATAGTATTTTCTTAAAATCATTTTATTTTATTTTAACGACATAAATATTGACTGAAAAAAAAAAAATATACCCAATGGCACCTAAAATTTTAAAAAATCTTTTTGTGTACCTTAATTAATTCGGGCTATAAACTAGTGCACTTTTGGGGCTAGAAGAGGGTTTAGGATTTGTTTTGCTAGGGTAGTTCCTTTTGATCTTAGGTGAAGGTCCACTTTCAAGATTCCTCCCCACTACTAATGGATGGCCCATTAATGTACTCCCACCATAGTGCAATATAAATTTATTATTTTTAGGCAAAATTGCATATAATTGTACTAATTCTTATAGTTTAGAAAATAAGTTAAAATGGTATCTTGTAAATATACTCACCATATTAGCATTCTATTATGTTGATAGTTTTGAATTATATAATTTAAAAAAATAAAATTGGTAGCTTATTATTTTATCATTTTAATCAAATCAATTTTAATTAGTATATTTTTTCATATTTTAAAAAGGACTTAAACTAAATTTCAAGAACCTTTAAATGATACGTATTTGTCTCTTTTCCTCAAACTGTTTGAAATGCTTAGAGTTGTAAATGAGCCGAGAGGAACTCATACTCTTGATACTTGAGATTATACTGGAGCCTTCATCAAACCGAGTTTCTTGAGCTCGAGTTGGGCTCAAGAAATTGATACAAAACCGAAGTTCTTTTAGGCTACTAACCAAATTTGATAAATATAATATCTAGTCTTTTTTAGGCTACTAAACCAAAATTCCATTGTTGGTTTTTCATAAGATTTACATCATTAGAAAACTCATCCCATAAGTTTTCAAATGACACCTTTATATTGAAAATCGAAAATCTTGATTATCAAAAAGTTAAACCGAAGTTTCTCCTATACATACATAGACCTACCTTTTTCGTTGGTCGATTACTGATATATCAAGTTTCAGAAATAAATAAACCATACCTCATTTTGTTTCTTCTCGTCAAACTCTAAAATAATTTTAAATATTGATTCAAAGTTTATCGTTAATTGAATTTAAAAAAATTGTGTCAGGTTAGGATTTTGATACATTAGGCAAATTATCAGTTTGTATATTTTAGAAGGTAATTTATCAAGAAAAAAAAGTTTTAAAGCAAAGTTTAAAAACGAATATAATTTGAAAGGTTAAAATAATAATAATAATAATAATAATAATAACCCACTGTGGATTTTGGAATATGGACCCCCATCAATTTTAGCAGCTACTATTTGCTGAACTTTATTGGGTAAAACTTTATTGCCAATCTCAATTATATTTCTTTGTTCAATGTCACATGTCCAATCCAAGTCCCGCTAGACATACAATTATAATTTTTCATGAAAAAGTTTCCTTATGAAAAACATTTATAATTTTCCATAAGATATTTTCATTAGGAAAAAAAAATAGTTGAGGGTTCAAAAAGATTTATAATTTTCCCATAAGATATTTTCTTAGGCCATGATCAACTCTCTGATCCAAAAATATTTTTGTATTATAAAAATAATATAATTATTCAATATTCATTTAGTAAAATATGGACCTATATTTATTTATTAGTTTATTTTAGAAAATTATTTGATGACCACTCACGATTTTCATTTATTACAGTAAATCTCTTTTACGGCTGAGTCAGCCTGAAAATAAAAGCTGCAAAACGTGATTTTTTCAATTGATAAAGTCCAAAAGCCTGCATTGATATTTAAATAATTATCTGCTTATTGACAAATTGATTTTCTAATATTGTATGCTAATAAAAAATTAAAGGAAACAAAAATGATTTTTTTTTTCTTACATTTCATGATTATCCATTTATCCTCAAGAAGTCTCCTAATCGACTTTCCAAAGAATAAAAGTTAATGTATTAATATAACAAAAAAATAAATAAAATTGTATTTTGTGTGTGTGTGTGTGTTGAGGTTTTGAATCAATTGTGAGTTATGTAGAAAGTCAAATGTACATTTCAATCAATATTGAATACAAATAATGGCTGGAAAGTGGAAACTATTGCAACATACAATAATCAAATTTATTTGGCTCTTTTACATGTCTACTACATTTTCTGATTTTTTTTTACAAAAATTTTTTAATTCAAAATAAAACAATAGATAAACCATACATAAGCAAATCAAAATAAACGAATAAATAGTGCAAACTAATGACAAACATACACTACAAACCAACCATTTATAAACATTAAAATTAGATCTATAAACCTCAGCTAGAGTTAAGATATTATTATTAATTTTCTTATTGATTTCGAAGGTAAATTTATATTACTTTTATATTTATGAGTTTAGGCTAGCTAATTACTAAATTTAGTAATTTTCTCAATTTCTTTCAACAAGACCAGTCATTTTTACTGGGTGCTAAAATATTGAAAATTAGATTTGTAATTAAAAATAAACTTGGGAAAATTTTACACCTACTACACGATATGAAAATATTTTCATGTTTACCTTCATTGAACATATAATAGGAGATATACCTTATGAAGGTAATTTATTTATGAGATTGCCTTAATATCTGTTACCTTTGTAACGTCCTCTCTCCAACAGATTGTGGCGTGATTTCCGCCATGAACTACCAGAAAAAAAAAAAAAAAAATTGTCATCTTCCTCGACAAGTTACAGATCCCCGTCCCTCTCGAAAAAAAATCCTTCAGAAAGTTCCCAAAAATTTTTCATCTTCCTCGATAAGAAGGAGGCCACCAATTTTTCGGCAACGAGCAAGTCGTGCGAGCCGACGATCCACGAGCACCAAAAAACCCAATTTCAGGCGAGGAGATTCGAGGACACCCGAGATGCACCAAATTCCGGTGAGTACCAAGAGCACCAGGCCATTCACGACGAGGCAGGCACACTCTGGCTGCAGCCCTCAGCCAAGATAGGCGCGCTTGCTTCGTGTGCTATAGTGGCCATGTTCCAAGACACGGTTTTTCCGACCACAAGCCCTCGGAAGTCAAGCGAAGCCTGAGACCTTCTTGTCTGCTCGTGAAAAACGACTGTATAACTTAGGTATATTTGAGGTATATTTTAGGTATATCTTAGGTACATTTATGTATATGTGGGTTTTGCCCGTGAGAAACGATCTGCTCGTGAAAATATCTCGAGTGTAGATCTTAGGTATATTTTATGTATATGTGGGTTTTGAAATCGATTTCGAGAAACGATTGAAACTCGATTGTATATATAAAGTATATTTTATGTATATGTGGTATCGTGAACTTGAATTACGTGAATCTCGATTGTGTATTTTATGCATATTGTACGTATATTTATGTATATGTGTGTTGTGCAACTTTGGTATATACCCGCAACATATACCCGCAACGTGTAAATTTTTCATACCCGAAATATACAAATTTTCATATCGATACATATACCGAAAATATACTATATATAACCACAACATATACCCGCAACAAGTACATAATATAACTATCTATCAACAAATCAAGCACAGCAAGTGTTCGACAATTATCCTCTAAGAAGTTTTTTGTTAGAACAGATAGAAAAAAAGTACATAGTATACAATATACTGAACATATATTGCAAATGAACTGAACATATACTACATACAAGCAACATATATTGCCGATTGCCTCGTGCCGCGAGTTAAAGAAAAAAAACAAAAAAAAAATAAAACAAAGAAAAGGTAAACAGGTTTAAAAATGGGCGCATCATCTTCGGTGCACGCCGTCTGAAGTCGTTGATGTCCACCACAAGCCGCCTGAAGTCACCGACGACTCCCGATTTCTCACCTCGACGGCGGACGATAAATGATAGAGCACGGATCCAACTCAAGTACCGTCTTCTCCACTCTAATCGGCAGATCCTTCCCATCAATAACGCCATTAAAAAGCTCCAGAAACTCCCAATCCACGAGCCCGCTGTCTCCGTCCCCTTCTCGTGAGTCCTCCATCTCCACCGTCAACCTTCAGAATCGCTTCGTTCGCTACTTATCATATGGCCCAACGAGATTTCTCTCCTCCCTTCATTCACTTTGTTCCGTGAAGAATTTCTCTCTCTCTCTCGTAATCGATCGATATAAAAAACAGATAAAAATTTAAATGTAATGTTGTAGAAGAAGAAGAAGACAGAGGGAGAGAACAAGAAGAAGAATAAGAAGAAGAAGAGAGAGAGAGAGAGAGAGAGAGAGAAAGAAAGAAAGTGTGGTGATAAAATTTTGGGAAGTTAAAAAGTCTTCCATTAATTACCCTAAAAATTGATTACAAATGTAACTTAATGATTTTATTGATATTGGTAGTTTTGCAAATAAAAAGGGCTCAACTAGTTGAATTGCTATTATTTATGATTTGGTTTCATATATGTAATAAAAAATTATATATAACGTAAACTGTGCAAATTTCTCAATAAACTTCACGAATACAAAAGTAAAATAAAATTTATAGGCAATCACTGAATTATGTAATTTTCTCAATTTCTTTTCAACAAGCCCAGTCATTTTTGCTGGGTACTAGAAGAGGTAAGAGAAGTACTTGCCCTATTAAAGTGGGCCTAAGGATGGGCAACATATTGGGCCTCAATGTTGCGCATCATTGAACACGTTTTACTTCAAGTCAAGTAAAGATTTCAATTTCTCACCTAACCCCCAAAATAAAGTGAAATTGGAAACATAATAATAATAGAGAAGAATAAAAATTAAAAACAAAGAAAGAAAATAAATATATAAAAAAATGATTTACTGTAAAGAATAAAAAGATTAGTTGGTAACGGTTGATTATAGAAATATATGATTATTCGAAGATAAGTCCTTTAAATAAGGCTCTCAAAATCTTAAGACTATCATCCACCAAGCCACAACTAATAAATATTAAATAATAATAATAATAATAATAAATATGAAATGCTAATAATAATAATATTAAACACTGTTCTACATCAATATGCAAATGCCGTTAAGGATGAAATTAAGCTTGCTGCTGCATCTCTTGAAGCTAATGATTTTCCTGTTAAAGAAATTCAGATTGATTCCTTTAACATGAATCAAAACCTTGTGCCTTTTTCTGGGTTTTATCTGTTCTCTGAATAACCAAACAAACATAAAGGGTACTTTTTTCAAGAAACATAAAATGGCATATACAAATGTAGGTGAGAACATATTAATACATTCTCCATNTGAAAATAAAAGAAGAATTAAAAACACAAAAATCTAAACAACGCGTTAGAAGTAAAACAATAATCCATCTTCCTTTTGCGACTAGTCCTCCATTTCTCCATCAAAATTCCAGTCTCGAACGAGGTCCCTTCTTACAGCTCGGCTTCGAACGAGGCGTGGGGCCCCCGTGACCCCTCCACTTGAAATAATCGGCTGAGGCATGACTTTAGACGAAGTGATAGTAGGATTCGGAAGAGAGAATTTTCTTGTCAAGCAACTGGCAACCACAAAGCATCTTCCTTCATTGTCTGAACTCGATACAGAGTAGCTTCTGAACGAATGTGACGGGCTTTCTATGCTGTGGCAAACAAGACATGCCAGACTCATGTTGTTTTCCCTGCAAAAATCCCAGTTTTATGCCACAGGGAAAAAAAAAAAAGAAGAAAAAAAAAGGTTGATTTACAAAAATATATAATGTTCTCCTAAAGAGTTAAGAGTGGAAGTCTTGCGCTGTCGATTATGTAATTTTCTTAAGGATTAAGGGAATGTGTTGTAATTTGAGAATGTTCAATAGTACTTTTTCTTGTTGTGTAATAATCATGAAGAACAATGCACAAAAGCATCTGCAATCTATGCCTTTTTTATTTCTGGATGATCCAAAAGGGAAATGCATATGCTCTTGATATGCCAAAAACACAATTTTTACCTTTTTTTTTTGTAATTGGTTTGGGCTCTGAAGCAAAAGATGCAGCATTTTAAACCAATTTGCCACAACAAACACACCAAACACCTTTTGAATTACAAGTAAAATATCATCCATACTATATTCAAATCACAAAAATATCAACTCTCTTGAAGAATAATCTTGTGCCCAGAATTTATAACAGTACAAGGTCCAAACTTTGCAAAACCCATCTGAAAAATAACGCTGTTCATCATTTCTTGCAGAGGCTTTATCAGAAGGAAATTGATGATAATTGTAACGAGAACTTCAACTTTCCACAATATGGGCAGTAGACAAACAAGAAAGAAAACTACACACAAAAAGCTAATCAACAAACAAAATCCACCACAAAACAAGAAAACTGCCAAAGCCAAATCACAAGTTCAACTCAGAACAAAACACACACACACACACACACACACAAAACCCCTGCAATCAATTCTACAAAACAGACAGATTGGGACGATAACGAGAAACAAAGAATCTGTGGACGAAAGTCAAACAATCGAAATTGCTGCAATAATACTGTCACTCTTTTCATTTTAATAACAATCTTGAAGAATAATTTTGTATAAAGAATTTAAAACAGTGTAACTCTGCAAAGGTCCAAACTTTGCAAAAACCCATCCAAAAAATTAACATAATTAATCATTTCTTGCAGAAAATGCCACATACATACAGAGCGAAATTAGTAATAACAATAATGAAATTTTTAACTTTCCACCAAGATGGGGTAATAGACAAACAAGAAAGAAAACTACATAAAAAAATCTATCAACAAACATATCCACAATAAATCAAGAAATAGCCCAAGCCAATTCACAAGTCCAATTCAGAAAACAAGAAACCACAAAAAAAAAACCCCAACCGAACAATTGATTCAAGAAAACAGAAGATTGGGACGAAAACGAGGAACAAAGGGATCTGCAGACAAACCTCAAACAATTGAAAAATTGCTGCAATTGTTGAGGTTGCGGTGTCGGAAGGCTGAATCTCGACAGAAAACGATCCTTTTGCTTAACTGCGTTACAAATTCGCAATGTATATTGGTTTGTTATTTGACAGTTGGGGTTTTCTAAATTTGCTTCTTCTGAGCAATTTATTTTGTTTGTCTAATTTAAGTTGTTTGGATTAGATACGCATTTATTCGTGTGAAAGGTGTTTTTCCACTTTTATTTATATATTTATTTCAATGAAATTCACTTCATTATTGAACTTTTTCTATAAATGTAGAAAGGAATAAATAAGCTTTTCTATGAAAGAAAACAAAATTCACTCTTCATTATTGTGCTCTTCTATTAATGTAGAAGGGAAAAAGTATTAATTACTGATTCCATGTAGTATTAACAAGAGCCTCTTTTCGGAAAAATGGGCATTGAGTTAAAAAGTGTCATAATATTAACATATCTTCTGCAGCTGAGTAGGTGAGCAATTCCGAAGTTCATAAATGTCATTGCAGATTAACTTTTTATTGTTAAATTTTATTGGTGATCGCACGAGAAAATAATATTAAAAGTATATAATAAATTAAATATATAAATAACATTAATTATGATTTATCAATTGTTTTCAAAATAAGATTGAACTAAACAGTTCGACCAAATGGACCTAAAACTAGTTTAACGACCGGTTCAGTTCGCTTGAATAAAACATTTTCTATCAAGCCCGTCAACACAGGCTAGTCGGACTGGTAAGATCGATATGGTTTTCTAAATAATTTTTATTGTATTTAGAATTATTTTTTTTTATATAAATAACAACATATTAAATAGAATGGAGATTTATGAATTATTTATCAGTTAGTTAAACATTTGAAAATTTTTAATTGATAAGATATCTAATGAATATTTTTTATTTGAATTTATTACAAAAATCACTATATATATATATTAACATATTAATAAATTGAATTATAGCCCAACCAATAAATCACTGAGTAAATAAGTTGATCGGCTCAATGACGGTCCGGTATTGAGAACCTTGAATTTACCGTACAGTAATAAAAGTTGTAATACAACATCGTTTTGTTGACATAAATATGAATAAAATGATACATAAATATTCATAATCATTGAACATGCTGGAATAAAATCATTATTAATACGAATTATTCATAATCATTGAACATGTTGGAATAAAAACATTATTAATACGAATTATTTGGAGTTTTGATTAAATTGCACGATCGTAATAAAGTATTTACAATCTTAAAATTTATATTTACTTTCAATAATCGATATGGTCTGGACAAACTAACTCATAATTTAGTTAGGATCAAGTGTTATGTTTTTAGACTATTTTAAGTATCATCAAAAAGTAATTCAATTAACTTAAGCATAACCTAATTCAATCACACGAGCATTATTCATTTTAAAATAATTTTTGTATGTCATTTTTAGATTAACTTTTGGCTGTTAAATATTCGTTTTAGTCATTTAGACAATTCTTTTAGCTATACCCATATAAGAACCTCAAAAACTTCTTTTAGCATTAGTCTAGTTTGAGGAAGTGCAGCAAAATCTGCTGAAAAAGTACTAAAATATTAGTAACCAAATACAACAATGCTAAA
>BKCP01005516.1:1963762-1987568 GCA_008636005.1 Striga asiatica | reverse complement strand
TTACCCCCCCAAAAAAAAAAAAATGAAAACCTACACAGTACCCAGAGATTGATTGAAAACCCTCTAGTGGGGTGTTTGCGCAATTTTGAAACTTTTCTGGAGATGTCTGTAATGTAGTTGAATCTCGGGTCGTTTAGAAAATTCCTATAAGGATAGAGAGGGTAAGTACCTGAAGATTATTCTAGACTATTATGGCATAAAACCAGACTATTCTAGACTATTCTAGACTATTCTAGAAAACAGCATAAAACCACTAAAAACCAGACTGTTCTAGACTACCTTAAACATTATGGCACTGGCAAGAATCGTAAGTGATGTGAACATGGCATAATAGATTGGAGATAAGTGTGTTAAACGTGTCGAGAGCCTGAAAAAAAAAAACCGAAATTTTCCTCAAAACTTCATGCAACTGGAATGCCTATCATCCAGGTAAAGGCATTGATGCATGGAATTAATTCGTTGAATGATCTCAGTGTGAGAAATAAATAAGTGTGTTTGATAAATAATTTCTGAAATAGTAGTAATATTTAATACTACTATGTTAGAAGTTAGAAATTATTGTAGTATAGATTACAATTGATTATCTTATAAATTAGAATTTATTACTACTATTTCAGAAGAAGCTATCAAGCGGGCAAAAAAAACTGCAATTATATTTGGTTTCGAATTGATCATCTCGAAACACAAAAAAGAAAGAAAACAGAGGGTCTTTGAGGTGTCACCGGGGGGAACATTACAGAGGTAGTATAGAAGATTTAGCTAAGGCTGTTGCGAGACGTTCGAAAACTAAAGCGACCAACTGTCTTTTTGAGATAAAAGTCAAATTGTATGTTGAGGGTCATCTGGCACTTGATCATATATTATGATATTCGGTCGTGTTTATACGTTAATTTAAACTTATTTTTGTGATTGACTTTAGACCTAGTTCATATACGTTGATTGTTATGGAATTGTTTAGTTATAATGTGGCATAGCATTTGGAAATGGATAAAACTAAAATGAAGCAAAACAGTTTCATTAATACTTCAATTAAACATGAGCCTAAATACTTTTCCTACTATAATATTCACACACGAATCATATAACTCTGAGAAAATTGTCAAACAATCTTGTCATAAAATTCGGTCTAATCATACGTAATTAATCGGTCTCAATGAATTGCTCGAACATAATCCGAATTTTTCCGTTCAATTTGTTATTTATGAATTTCAAATTTAATTAGGAATATTATTTTGTATTTTAAAGTTTATTACCGAGTTAAAAAGGAGCGGATTTAAGAAAAAAAGGGGACTACAATTTTTAATAACATCATTCATTAGAATTTTGTTAGACATAATTAGTTTTATGTTATATAACATAATAATTTCTAAGTTTTAACATAATAATAATAAAATTCTATAACATAATGAATTATAATTTATAATATAGTAATTTCTAAATTCTAACTATAATATAATAAATTCTATTTATAACATAATATCTAAAAATTCTTATATAATTTATATAATAAATAAATTTTTGATTATAGAAAATAAATATATATAACTTATATATGTTTAAATAATTTAAAATTATATAATTTATTATTATATATTAAATATGTTACTTACTTAAGTATATAAGTTAGTTATAATTATAACTAATATATTATATTAGTTATAATTAATATATAAAATATATATAATATACTATAAAATATATACTTTTTTAATATAAAAATGTAATTAATATATTAATTAATAAAATAATATTTTTTGATTATATAATTATACAAACTAATTAATTAAACAATTATACATTTTTTCAATTTATATTACAATACTAATTATAATTTCACTAATATATATATATATAATATTAATTACAAATAACATATTTAATAATAATAATAAATTATATATTTTTTTAAATATTTAAACATATATAAATTATATCATTTATAAAAAAAAATAGGCCGGCCGCCGAAGAAGGCGGCCTTCGGAGCGGCCGTAATCCATATGGCCGGCTGTGTGGTAGCCGACCGCGATCCTCGGCCGGCGGAGCGAGTTCTGGTCGCGATTAGCGGCCGGCCAAATTAAAAAAAATATATACGTATTTTTAAAATAAAAAGGATAAAATTGTCTTTCAAAAAGGCGGTGGTGAATAGTAATTTGGTGGCAATATTTTAGTAACACCCATCATTTTTCTATGCCGAGATGAGAAGATCCAATCGGCCCGTACTGTCTACAGCAGTTTGCATTGTGGAGGATCAATTTAGCATAATAACCTCAAATGGATTAAAAAAAAGGTAAAGCAGTGCCAAGACGAAAAGAGTACCAGCACTTGGATTTGAGTGGCAGCATGTGTAAATATATGCCAAATGCCGGGTCAAAGGCTGGAATTTGAGTGGCAGACCGTGGAAAAAGAGGCCAAAGTCCGGGGATTTATCGTCCAAAAGAGACACGTGTCGGCCAAAGAGGGCCTATCACTTTCCTTACAAGAATTGGAGAGATGAGGTAGATAAGTGTGCAGAGTTTAATTTTCAAACTAGAAGATTTAAATATCTCAACATTTATGAAATTTAATTTAAGCTTGAAATCATTGTTCACATTTATTTTGTATTTTTAACTATATTAACATAGTGGGAGTCTGGGAGATACAAAATAATAAATTAATAATAATAATTAATTGATATTATATATATATATATATGTATGTAAACGAAAAATGTTAACAAATCAATGAGGTATTAATTTTTTTCTTTAAAAATTATTCTTTATGTAAAAATAAAATTTTTAAAAACTACATATTCAAAGATTTGTGCCTCGTGGGCATGTGAAAAGGTAACAAGCGAAAAAGATAGGTTAATATTAATTTGTGCATATATACTATTTTAGAATATTGTTAATTAGAACTAACATATGGCCGCGCGATGCACAACTAAAAACATATGATTATATTATAATTTAAATATATAAATAATAATAATAATCAAAATTTACTTATTGTTTTCACAATTGGACCGGACCGAGTAGTCCGAACGAGCGGACCACAAATCTATTTATCTATCGGTCCGTTTTGCTTGAGTAAAATGTTTGTATGTAAACCGATCAACACCAGTCGCTCGAACTGGTAAGATTTGTACGATTTTTAAATAAATTTTGTAACATTTAAAATTATTTTTAGTATGAATAATAATACACATTTAAATAAAATAAATATTAATTAATATTAATAAATTAAATTCTCGTCCAACTAATAATGTATTGAATAATAACCTGATTGGTACGATGATGGTCCAGTTCTAAGAAACTTTGATTTATCATACATTTATAAAAGTTGTAATCAATATCATTTAGTTTACATAAATATTAATAAAATAATATATAAATATTAATTAATTAATTGTTTGATGTTAGTTAATAAAGTATAACTCAAATTGCCTCAATACACAATTCATGTATAGAGTAATTTACTTAAACCTAGTTCAACGCTTACGCTTTTTATGGGGTAGATACGAGCTNCGGCCCGGACCGGAACCGCCGGTGCAAAAAAAAAAAAGCAGTGACCCTGGACCGAACCGCGACCCTTACGGTTCGGTCCAACGGACCGGCCCGAATATGGCTGGTTACGGGCCGGTCCGGGCCGGTTCGGTACCGGTTCACGGTCCGGGCCACGGACCGGTTCGGCCCGTGGCCATGTCTACTCCTTAGATACACTTGTGTTGGGTTAATCATGATACATGAAATTGGTAGTTGAACCAAGATAATGATTCATTCATCTAATGTATTTTCGAGAGAAAACTCGTTTTCTCTATACTGAGTTGATAAAGTCATTGGTCATTCAAATGATTATATTTGAAATGGTGTTCAAATATAATTAATTAAAGTCAACCAGTAAGATGAGATGAACATTCGAGTCCTAAGCTTAATCGAGTGGTTCGTGAATGAAGGACCGTATCAACATTGAGTTCTACACTAAAGGGTTGTTTGCTTTCTCCATGTAAACATACTTTCTATTTAGAGCTCGTCCTTCGACGCAGTTAAGAGTTTCATAAGGATCATAAATTAGATTTATATCAATATATGAAGGCTTATAAGGATCACACAATATGCAATCAGTTTTCCAACTAAAAGTGAAACGAAAGTGTTAAATATTTAATTAGATTAGAATATTTATTTATGAATAATGAGATTATTTTCTATTTAATAGAAAATAATCAATTAAATTATATTAAATTTACACTTGATTAAATTGTTATTGGATTAGATCCAACTAACCATAGAATCTCCTACGGCCCATATAATTAGGTTTGACTTAATTATAAATACTTCATTATCTCTTCACCGTCTTTAATCGATGAAGAGAGATACTTATCATAATATCACAAAATACTCTCTCGCTTTCTGCTGGTTGAGGATTCCTAGCTTCTTCATCAAAAGTGATTCATTTTGGGTCGTGCAACGAAAAATTGGATTGTGTGGATACCATAGTCGTGGGCAAAGCTTCCGAACAACTTGTAAGTTTTCATTTACCATTCACGCGACTTAGAGTCCTATAGAATAGCTATATTGGATCTTCATTGTTGGTAAGAAAATTATAAAATTCCGCTGCGTGTGCGCTACGTTCGCACGCAGTGACGGATCCAAAAATTAAGAGTAGACTGTGCTATAATTTTAAAAACTCATTTTCATAAACGTCTCATTATATTTTTTAAAAAAATATTCACCGAAGTCGTGCTCAACGAGCTCTTACAAAATAAAATTCATTACGCTCATTTTATACCGTATTTGATGTGTTTTCACTAGTTTGACGATCTCGTTTTCTAACGAATATTGTTATCAATGAAGTTTTTTTCTTTTTTGGCCGAAGGTTAATTCTCCATGTGAATTTCTAGAAATTCCACAATACCAATAAATTGATTTTTCATATGGCATAGTTATTAGCAAATTGAAATGCTTACACATCATAACTTTAAATCCAAATATGATATACAACAACTAGATAAGAGATAGAAAAAAAAAATTACTACTTTATACACAATCAACAAAATAAGAATTGCAATCAAATGATCTTAGTAACTACTATTAAAATCCAAAATAGCTCAACTAAAATGAAAAGATAAATAAAAACAATTTCAACAAATAAAACAAATATCCAAGCTATTAAGTATTTGGATCTTGCATATCTGGCTTTTCATATACGTCCATACATGAAACAACCGTATGCTAAACGCGAAAAAAATTCAAGAATCCCCTTAAATAAATACCACAAACTCTGAACAAAAACAGCTAACTTGATTGGCGAACAGGACTGTTGGACACGGGCAAAATATGCTGCTGCTGCTTGGCTCGAATCTTGTCGACAATATTTGCAACCTTGGCTCTTTGTCTACAGCATTTGCAACCTTGGCAGCAGTCCAAAGGTACACGAACTTGCACGCATGCCACATGAGCAGAGCAGCTGGAGGCAAAAAGAGGGCCCATTTTTCTTCGGGGAGAAAAAAGGCAAGCAAGGAGACAAGAGTGACGAGCACGCAAACAAGAGCCACAGCATGAACTAGTTTCCGGTTGTCGGCCCGTATTTTGCAACCGGCTAGCAGCCAATATGTGGTGGTGGCCGCAAGAAAGCACCATACGGCGGCGGGCATTTCGCCAAACAGGGTGTTGTCGAGCCCAGATTGAGATGGGTACTTCATGTTCAGGAGCATGAGTGCTGATGGGACCGCGTACGTCATGAAGTCCGATAGAGGAAGACTCCATCGTGCTCTGCCACCTCCATCGCCAGCTTCCATTTTTTGGGCTCACTTTTTTTTTTTTAATTTTTTTTTGGGAAGCTGTTAGGAGTTTCATAAATGCGGATGAATTCATGAAATTAATGAAGCTCTTAGAGTTTAATTTGTATGACCCGATTGGGACGAATTTTCCAAGAAACGGGGGTGAGCCGCAGAGTCAAAAGAGAGTATAATAACTATAGATCAGTGCATGACATGAAAATATGTCTTATTTCCGGTTATTAATTTATTGTCCAAGCCCCCTTTTAATTAAGCAATTGACTACTTTGCCCTCTTTCATTGTTACTGTTGGGGGATCAGTATGGTAATTGTATTGTGATAGTGATGGCAAAATTTTGCTTTTTCATGTCACGGTTGGGGGATTAGTACGGTAATTGTATTGTGATAGTACTTTGTTTTATTTCACACGCCATTTTGCCATTTAGTCGACGCCACCCGCACGGGTGGTGTCCATTTTGTGCAAGAGCCAATAAAATATGGCCAAGTGGCAACCTTTTTGCTATCTCTACACAACAATTTGCTAAAAGCAAAATCAACATATCAATAGTTAATGAAAATACTAATAAAAAGAAAATAACTAATTAGAAAAAATATTTTAAAATTATGAGTAATCCACTAAAAGTTTCGGAACAAATAGAAGCACTTATAGAAATAACAAAAAAGACTCAATTAGAAACATTTGAAAAATTAGACGAAATAAAAGAAATAATAAGAGAACTACAAGATTTAGTACAAAAAGAAAAAACACGAAAAAAAGTATTTAAGCCTATTCAGATAGAACCACCAACAAGTTCTAATGGATGATATAGATAGGTTAACTCAGTTATTTAAAAATGCAATATTGAAGAAATTAGAATGACAAAAATAGATGATGAGGATAAACAAGGAATAATTTATGGAATAGATAGTGAAAATGAAGATGAGCCAACATTTAATATGACTGATCAGAAACCTTATGCAACACCGCCACTATCACCAAAACGACCTAGAACAAATAATAATGAAGCATCTACTTCACATAATAATTATGTAGAAAGTAGTTTTAGAGATTTTATATATAGAAATGATTATAGTTATCATCAGGAGAGAATAAAGAAAAATATTCCACCAGCATATTTAGAAAAAGAAAGAAATTTATCTAATGGAATATTAAATATAGATTGTGCAACTAATGCAGAAGATTTAATAGTTACTTGGACTAATCAATTAAAATTATTAGTTCAAACTAATGACTCAATGATAAATGGAATGACATTAATCGACTTTGCTAATTATATAAGATATAAAACATCTGGAGTATTATTTGATTATCTAGAAAATACTCAAATTTTATTAAATCTTGAAGCCAGTGGTTCAGAAACAGGAGCATAATATAAAATATCAGCCTTAAAAGAATTAGCAAAAGATTTATTGAAAGAAGTTTTAGGAATTACAGGACAAGAATCAAAAGAGACACAAAAAGATAAGGTTGTTAGATTTTTAACAAATATGAAGCTATGTAATATATGCTACATAGAAAATTTTTTCTGTCAAGTAAGAGAGAATTTCTATAAAATTAAAGATCGATCAGGACTAATAGAAATAGTTGAAAGTAAGCTTAAAAATGAAATGAATAAATACATACAGAAGAAAATTAGTGAAACAAAAGATGAAAAAACTCTAGGAATTTTAGAAAAATATGCAAAAGAATATAGAGATGAACTTTGTATAAGAAAATTAGAACACCATGAAATGACAAAAATCGATTCAAGATGTTGCAAACAATTAGAAAGTGTACCGCAGGAATTTGGTTGTTATAACCTATACAAAAAGAAAAAATATTATAGATACAATAAGTTTAATAGACGATATAGACCAAGAAGATATAAGACATTTAGAAAACCGTGGAAAACAAAATATAAAGGAAAGTTTAGAAAACAAGGAAAATACTTAGGAAAACCTAAATATTGTCCTAAAGGTAAAAAGAATTGTAGATGTTGGAAATGTCAAGAAATAGGGCACTATGCAAATGAATGTCCTAAAAATATGCCAGAAAAAGAAAAGAAATTAAAAATGATATTTTCTTTAGGTTATGAACCTATAGAAGAAGAATACGAAGAAGGAGAACTATTAGACTTTGATATATATGATTTAGAATCAGAAACAGATAGTGATTCAGAAACATCTGAATTAGAAGATGAGTAAAAACAGTTCATTCATAAAAGTTAAATTATTTAATAAATTTCTACTAGCATATATAGATACAGGAGCAACAATATGTTTAGCAAAAGAATCTATATTACCTAGTAAATATTGGAAGAAATTAGATAAACCAATTATAGTAAGAATAGCAAATAATAAAACAATAAGTATTGATTATAGAGCAACAGATTTAGTATTGTTAATAGAGGAAAAACGGTTTCCTTTACCAAGTCTTTATAAACAGAATACAGGATTACCATTAATAATTGGAAATAACTTTCTTAAGTTATACAGTCCATTTATTCAAAGACTAAATACTATAAGTCTTAGATGTCCACAACTAGATACACAGTCTAGTAAAATAATTACTACAAAAATATATAATACATCTTCTTTCATAAGGGGGGAGATATTAAGAAAAGTTTCATTTCAAATTCATAAAGTAATAAGTATAACACTAGAAGAACATGTTAATCAACTTTTAGAAAACATATGTAGTCAAAATCCATTAGATCCAAATAAAAACACGAATAACATGATAGTTAAGATAGAATTAATAGATCCCAACAAAGAAGTAAATGTGCCAAATAGAATTCCATATACAGAAAGAGATGTTAAAGAATTTCAAGAAGAAACTATTAAGATGTTAGAAAAGGGTATTATACAACCAAGTACAAGCCCACATAGCGCACCAGCATTCTATGTAGAAAATCATAATGAACTAAAAAGAGGAAAACGAAGAATGGTTATAAATTACAAAGAAATGAATAAAGCTACTAAAGGAGATGCATATAAGTTGCCAAGACAAGATTATATTTTTAGTCGAATTAAAAAGGCAAATTGGTATAGTACATTAGATGCTAAATCAGGATATTGGCAATTAAGGTTACGTGAAGAAACTAAACCCTTAACAACATTTAGTTGTCCACCTCAAAACCACTACGAATATAATGTAATGCCATTTGGACTTAAACAAGCACCTAGTATATATCAGCGATTTATGGATAATAATCTTAAAGGATTAGAGTCAATAAGTCTTGCTTATATAGATGATATAATTGTTTTTACACAAGGATCAAAAGAAGATCATTTAAAAGAACTTGCAAAAGTTTTATTACAGTTAGGTAATAAAGGAATTATTTTAAGCAAGGAAAAAGCAAAAATTTGCAAAAGAGAAACAGAATTTTTGGGAATGAAAATAGTCGAGGGAGGCTATATTGAACCTCAAAAACATTTACTTGAAAAAATACATCAGTTTTCAGATCAGCTTCAAAACAAAAATCAAATTCAAAAATTTCTTGGATGTTTAACATATATTGGAGAAAAAGGTTTTATAAAAAGTCTTGCAAAAGAAAGAGAGTTGCTACAAAAAATTATTTCAGAAAAAGTACCATGGAAATGGACAGACAATGCAACTAGAGCAGTACAGTCCTTAAAAAGACTATGTACTCAATTACCACGGCTTTACCTACCAAAACCTAGTGATTTACTTATTTAAAACACTGATGCAAGTCAGGATACTTGGGGAGCAGTCCTTCAAGCAATTCCAGATGCATATGAAGAGTTTAATAAGTTTATCGCAAACAACAAACCATCTGAAGTTAAATCCTTTATACGAAGGATGACTAAAGAAAGTTTGGATGAAAATAGTGAATCTAATGATTCTATGCAAATAGTATTGGGAAAAACCAATGGAAAGCAATTACTCTTATCCAAATGGGTATCAGGAACGTTTAAGCAAGCAGAACGCAATTATACAACACATGAAAAAGAAACATTAGCTTTTATAAATGCTTTGGAAAAATTTAAACTTGATTTACAACCAGTTAAATTTATTTTTCAAACAGATAGTTTGTATACAAAAGATTTTACAAAATACCGAATAAAAGAATCTTACAATAAAGGTAGACTTTTAAGATGGAGTTTGAAAGCACAACAATTTGATTACATATCTGTATATATTTCAGGAAAAGAAAACTATTTAGCAGATACATTAACCCGAGAATGGAAGCACTCAACCCAGTCTTAGAAGATAGTCTAAAAATGCTGGAAAAGCAGATAGAAGAGCTCTTTGAGCAGATAAAGAAAAAAGAAAAAGAAATCAGCAAGATAAAAGCCATACTATTTGAAGAAAGAGGAAAAGAAGAAAAGAAAAATGAAAATGCAGAAACATCAAAAGAAAAAGAAATAAATGAAGAAAAAGAAAGACCTCATTTTGATGAGGAAGAAAGAACAAAGAACCATTATGTAATATTTACAGGTCCTAATCAAGGGATATTTTCCCAATGGAGTCAAGCAGCCATGTTTATAACAGGACAAAATGTTATACATAAAAAATTTTCTAGCCTCTTCGAAGCAAAAGAAGCGCTAGCACAATTCAAAACAAGCTATGCGGGAAAAGCACAATCACCGGCTACAGCAGTACAGAAGCAAATGCCTATATTAGGCAAGATTCCAAGTATCAGACCACTAACGATTGGAAGCATACAGTCCAAACAACAAAAAGAAGAGATGACCAAGCTGACCAAAAATATTTTTGACCATGAATTCAAGTTTGTGGTTAATTATACAGATGAAGATAAGCAGACAAGCATTTATCCAACTGACGGTCTATATCTTGGACCAAAAGCAATAGCTCTACCAGAAGCAGATCCGATGAAGGTATACATGATGTTCCAATCAGGATTACTAAGTTGTATATATTTCAGAGATACAAATATATTCCAATACTTTCCGATCAACATCAAGAAAGCAGTTTCTCAATACTGCAAGTACGTTCTTGGGAAAAAGGAAGGATTCTTGAACATATTTGCCACCACACCAATTTTTGGTGAGGGGGAAAACTCACAGGAAGTAATACAACCAGCAATCCAGTTTTGTCAAATTGGAATAAGCAATGGAAATTATCCAGACATCGGCCAAGCACAACATGAGGACGAATTAGTTCAGTTTCTAAATAATTATGTCATAATCTTAAATAAAGGCATTAAAATCAAGGGAAGGATTAATTATGCAGCCAAGTCTATTATCATCTGGAGCATGCAAGCACGAGAGCCAACAGAGCTAGATAACAAGTTACTTAACAAATATCTGGATACACTTATAAAAATACAATTTGAAATTCCAGAAATAGTTAAGAAAGAGATCTGCATCAGGCTACAGAAGGAATTCGCAGAAGATCACATTTGTGAATTATGCAATCCAGAATCACAAGGAGAATTTGAACCTATCCAGGAATGACGTAAGCGCTTACGTCAGAAGGCAATAAGAGAGCAGATAGTGGATAAGAAAGTGGAGGATAATGGAGCAAGATAGTAATGGACGAAAATGGAGGATCCCACCTTCTTTTTAAAAATTGTCTTGTTGTAATAATAGATAGGACCTCATGCATTATGTAATGGGATGGTGAGTCACCACCCACACCCACTAAGGACCAATAATGTAAAGATGTCGGCCATGATGTAAAGAGGCAGAGTTATAACTCTTGCCTATAAATAAGTGTCTCAAATTTCATTTGAGGACACAGCAATTCGAAATAAAATTACTTCTTAAAGATACTCTTTCTCTCTCTAAAAAGTTTTAATGCTTTCATATATAATGAGTTACTAAATACTAAGTAAAAAGAAAGATTAAAATTGTTAGTTGATTGAGCAATAGTTTCTCTGGAGCACTGAAAGTTCTGAGAAAAGGCCGAAGCTGGTATGCGTAAAGGCTATTAAATCCAGAATTGTGTTGAGAACAGGCGGAATCAGGTAACTCTTTTAAATCAAGTACTTTTTGATAATTGTTATTGATTTCTTAGTTTCCCATGGATATAAATGATTTTTGGTATATGCCATATAGAGAAATATATAAAGATATAAATCGTCTCAAGGCATTAATAAATCAAATTGCTTCATTCACAAAAATGTTAAAAGAAAATGAACAAATGTTATTCAACCTAGTAAAAATTTATGCACCTAAAGAACATTCAGTAGAAGATCATTTTCGAATAATGCGATAATATTACTTCTTCAAATAATAGGATTAAAGAGTTAATAAAGAAAGCTGAGTACCAAGCATTTAGTGTAAGTGTTCAAATAAGACTAAGAATTCTAAATATAAGATAATAAAAGACAAATAATGGATAACGAATATCATTTTATAGAAAATATAGAAGAACAAGGAATTTATTTATCAGATATATTATTAGATAAAAAGGTAGTAACAAAAGTAAAAAATAAAGGAAATTTAGATTTAGAAAAGAAAGAAGGAATAAATAATAGTATATTAGAAAAATTAAATAGAAAAAATATAATACATTATGGAATAATGAATGGAGAACAACCAATTAGAATAGAACAAGCAAATTATAATTTTCAAGCACCCTTAGTTGAAATAAATCAAATAGAAAAGAGATTAGAAAAAATAAAAGAAGAAGAAAGAAAAAAGATAAGTTATATACACATAAATACAGTACAAATAGTATTACGATCTACATTTAGAGAAGGAATAAAGACACCCGTTAATATAAAAGTTGAAGATAATAGAATTATTCATAAAGAATCTAGAAAGCTAGGAGAAATAGAAGGAGATTTAGGGTACGGAGTAATTAAATTTAATATATCATTACAATTTCCTATACCATTATCAACTAAGAAAATTAATAACTGCATAGGAATAATATGTAATTTTCAAGAAAAAACATTAATGGAATCAGGAGATATACCTATGGTTGTTTGTTACAGAATAGCTTATGCATTAAGTAATAGTAGTTTAAGTATGAATTATCAAAATCAAGAAAGAATATATACACAAAAAATATTCAATGAAACCAGTACCATTATTAAAAATGATAGAATTCAAAAAGAATTCTTAAGAGAACATAGTAGACGATCATTTAGTAATCTAGGAAAACTAAGTGAAAATAATTTATTAAAAATTCAAAAAATTGAAGAACCTCATAGTAGTAATAGTTTATATAAAGGGGATATAGAAATAGAAAAATTAAATAAACAGGTAAATGAGTTAAGCTAATTAGTAATAAATCTAAATAATAAAATATAATTTGTAGTAATGGATAAGAGAGATATAAATCTTGAATTAAATGAATTATTACGAAGGGAAATCAAAGAAGCAGATTATTTAATAGAAAAATCAATTCAATATTCATATATAAACAAGGATGAACAAAAAATAAAGAGAAAAGTGCATTTTTCGTCCTGTAAGTTTACCCCTCTGGACAATTTAGTCCTCTTCGAATAGCCATTTTGATTTTCGTCCTCTAACTTTTAAAAAAGGTTGCAAATTCGTCCCCGACTCGCCGGAAACCCGTTAATTGCCCGGAAACACGCACGTGACACGCACATGATGGAAATTAACGGCTCTTTCGGCCTACGTGGTGCCGGATTTCACACGCGGACATCTTTACTTACACGTGGCGGCCGAAATCAAAAGAAAAAAAAAAAAAATATTCCACGTGTATACACACGTGGAATTGGAGGGAAAAACAGATGAAAGGCAGGAACATGAACAGTCACTTCACTTCTCCCCACAATCGCGTTCCCAAATTCTCTGTGAAGAAAAAATCCCTCCATCTATATCGTTCTCAAATTCTTTCTGAAATTCTGAAATCGAAAGCTCAAAATCAAGTATTGAGAAGCAAGAATCCAAATGATTCCTGAGAAGGTGTTCATCCGGAAGAAGATTCGTATGCACAATGGACCTCCCACATACGGTCAGTGATATTATCTTTCTTTGTTTATGGAAAAAATTCATGCAATGTAATGTCGCGGAGTATTTCGTACAATTAAAATGAAATTAGGGTTATTTGCAAATCGTAATTTTGTTTGCAAGCCGTAATTTCGAAAACGAATTAGAGTTCTTTTGCAAACCCTAATTCTAAATACAAATTGGGGTTCGTTTGCGAACCCTGATTCTGAATATAAATTAGGGTTTTTTGTAAACCTTAATTTTGAAGACAAATTAGGGTTTTTTTCCTAACCCTAATTTCGGTGACTGTAATGTGGTTAAAACCCCTAATTTCATTCAAAATACAGTTATACATTCTTCAATTGCTTATTGTTGTGGTTATCTGAAAATCCCTAATTTCTCTCTGTTTGTTGTTGTTTGGTTGACTTGGGTTTGGTTCCATAGAAAGTAGAGATCACATAACTATCCAACTTTGGTGTGGAGGTCAATTTTTGCATACTCCAATTGACCATTATCTTGGGGGTTCTAGTATGATTTTTGACTGGTTAGAGAAGTCAAAACTGTGTCTGGATACATTGGGTTGTCTTAGTGATCTATTTGGTTGTGTAGGAAATAGAAGGTATTATTTCAACTCGGGTGCTACATTTAACTTACTGAAAGATGATGCAACTTTATGTAACTGGGCTAAATGTTTCTATACTAATAGATTGATGGACATACACATTGATCTAATGGATGAAGGTCAATTTGTGCCTACTTCTAAGTATGATGAAGGTGGTTGGGTAGAATTGGAGAAAAATAATGAGAGTGAAGCAGAGAGCAGTGAAACAAGTGAGAGCAGTGAAACAAGTGAGAGTGAAAAGACAGATAATGAGGGTTGTGAAAAAAATGAAGGCAAGGGTAGTGAAAAAAATGAAGGCAAGGGTGCTGAGGTACCTGATAGGGGTGATGATGGGTGTGATAGTGATGGGGGTGATAGTGATGGGGGTGATGAGGGTAGTGAAACTATAGACAGTGACTTTGATCTTAGATCAGAAAGTAGTTGTGGGAGGGATGATGCAGACTTTGATCACAATGTAGACAAATCTGTGGAGTCTGAAATTGAATCTGAGTCTGATAGTGGGGAAGAAGATTTAATTGAAACTCCACTTGATTTTGATGAGTTTTGTTCAGATACTGAAACAGTTGAAAAGAGAGAAATTGTATTTAATCCTAGCAATATCTATGATCCAACATTTGCACTAGGAATGGTCTTTGGTACTAGAGCAGAGTTTAAGAAAGCTGTACAGTCACATGCTATTAAGTCCAAAAGAAGTGTGAAGTTGAAAAAAAATGATAAGATTAGGGTCCATGCAGTATGTGATTCAGAGGAGTGTCAGTGGAAAATTCATGCCCTGAAGATTCCTGACCAGGAAGCCTTCAAGATAACCACTTACAACCCCACTCATACATGCCCTATATCTTTTCATCTTAAGAATATTAAAAGTAAGTGGTTGTCTGAGAGGTACTTGAGCAAGTTTCAAGCTGATCCCTCAAGAAAAGTAAAGGGATTTAGAAGGGAAGTGGTTCATGAGTTGGGGGTTGGGATTTCTAGGCACCAGGCTTATAGGGCTAAGAAGAGAGCTCTAGAGGTACTTGAGGGAAATCCAGATTCACAGTATGAAAAGTTGTGGGATTATGCCCAACAACTGAGGGATACAAATCCTGGTTCAACTGTGATTCTAGATGTTTTAGAAGATGATGGTGTTCCTAGGTTCTCCAAATTCTATGTTTGTTTTGCTGCACTGAAGGAAGGTTTTAGGAGTGGTCTTAGGCCAATAATAGGAGTTGATGGCTGTCATTTGTCTGGACCCCACAAGGGTATTCTTCTGACTGCTGTAGGTGTTGATCCTAACAACAACATATATCCCTTAGCTTATGCTGTGGTTGGTAAAGAAGCTAGGGATACTTGGGAGTGGTTTCTGATTGCATTGAAACATGATCTTGGCATTGTGCATGACAGTGATTGTACTTTCATTAGTGATAAACAGAAAGGGTTGATTGTGGCTTTTCAGAATGTTTTTCCTGACTCAACACATAGATTTTGTGTTAGACATCTGCACAATAACTTTAAAAATGCTGGTTACAGAGGGGCTGCATTTAAAAATGCTTTGTGGGCTGCTGCACAGGCAGCTACTGTGGGTGAGTTCCATTTTAGAATGAGACAAATGAGAGAAATATGTGTAGAAGCTGCTGACTGGTTCAATGACAAGAACCCTGCACATTGGTCAAAATCACAGTTTGAGGAAAAACCAAAGTGTGACATATTGTTGAATAACTTGTGTGAGAGTTTTAATGCATGCATTGTTGATGCTAGAGAGGAACCCATAGTGACTATGCTTGAATGGATCAGAATGTACTTAGTGAAAAGGCTTCAAAGAAACAGGGATAGGGCAGAGTTGAGATGGAAAGGCAAAGTGTGTCCAAAGATCATTAAGACAGTGGAGGCTAATATGGCAAAGTTAGGTGACTGCATGCCTATGAAAAGTGACAACACTCACTATCAAATAGAGTGTTATGGTGGAGGTCAGTATGTGGTAGACTTGGAAAAGAAAACTTGCACATGTAGGTTGTGGGACTTGAGTGGGATACCATGCAAGCATGCATGTAGTGCAATTGTATCTCAAAAGGGCAATCCAGTTGATTATGTGCATGACTTCTACAGTGTGGAAACATATAAAAGAGTTTACAAACCAGCCATCCTAGGTATTAACTGTCAGATGCTGTGGAACCAAACCCATTTCATTCCACCTTTGCCTCCCACATTTGGGAGAGGTGCAGGTAGACCTAAGAAAGCAAGGAGGATTGATCCTGATGAGAAAGGAGAGAAAAGACAGAAAATGAAGGCAAAGATTCAAATGAAGATGAAGAGGCAGCAGACAAGTTTGAAATGTGGAAAATGTGGCAATGTGGGTCACAATGCCAGATCTTGTGGCAAGAAAAACCTTTCTGATGCCAAGAAGGATCAGAGCCCACTAGCTAAAGCAAGCAGGACAATTGTAAGCAAAAATACAGCTTTTATGTAAAATATGTTTTAATTTTCATTTTTTTCAGTTTTGTTATTTATTGTTACAAATTAAGAGGACTTATTTATGTTTCCATACTTTTGCAGTTGCAAATTAAGAGGGCTAATGCTGCAAGACAGGAGAAAGCAGCTAAGGCTATTGCAAAAAAGGCCAAAGAAAATGAAAGGGAAGCAAAGAAACAGAAACAAGGTTTAAGCATTGATAAGCAGGTGGTACTTTATTCATTTTTCTTTTTATTTCATTTAATTACATTATTAACAAATGTGTCTGATTAATAACTTTTCTTGAACAGAAAAAACAAGGCTCCACCTCCACCATAGAGAAAGAGGTATTACTGACTTTGTTTATTTTTCTTTGTAATTCATTTATGTTGTGGTCATGACTGTGTTTTTTCTTCAACAGAAAGAATGGCCAAGCATGGCACCACCTGCTCCATTTGTAGAAGAAACTGACTGGGATGATGAAGGCTTTGTGTCACAATTGACACAAGAGTTTTGTGCAACTCCACAGCCTGAGATGACAAAGGGACCGACACCCCTTGAACAACTGAAAATGGGATTAGGAGATGATTCATACTTTAGAGGTAAGCAGTTGGAGGCCATCAATGCAAGAGATGGAACTCCAGCAATGTTTGAAAGGATTCAAAATGACCTCTCTCTTGGTAGCTCATCTCAGAAGTTGAAGCAGATCAAAAAGGAGAAGGGAGAAAATTCTAGAAAGAATTGAATTTCAGTTGATTTGATAGGAAACTGAATTTAGTTGATTTGGTTGTAAAACATTTGCAGGATTTGTTTGAAACTTAATTTTGTTTTGGTGTTAATTTTGTTTTGCTTGGTGGTTGTAAAACACTTGTGGTTATGATCAGTTATGATTATTGTTCTACTTTTGAATTTGTTTGTGTTGAGTTGTGATGGTTGTGATCAGTTCAGTGATATCAGTTGAGTTTAGTTGACAATGAAATGGTTGAGTTGTGCAGTTGAGTTTTGACAATGAAATGCTGGGCAAGCTGTTGTCTTCCATTATCCTCCTTCTCTGTTTCTCTCTGTTTGTGCTTACAAGAAAGTTGTGACAGATGAATGATGAATATATAATCTCTTGTGACAGATGAATAGGTGGATAATACTTACACATATCAAGGGGTGCACTTTTTTTTTTTTTTTAATTTATATGTTCCAACAATTTGTAGTTAACCTTAAAAAAGTAGAACAAGTGCACACTAAAGAAATACAAGAGATACACTAAAGAAATACAAGTAGTTATTAACTGCACACTAAAGAAATACAAGTGCAAACTAAAGAAAATTTCATTTCATTGAAACCACAAGTGCATTACATAGAAACACACAAAATACAAGAGTACATAGAAGATTACAAGAGAAAATAAACACATTACACAACCTTCCTTAATCTATATCCTTCACCTAATTTTATATAGCAAAAATACACACAACAAAGCTGCTATAGCCAATGCAAACCCCATTTTCATCTCCATTTTTTCTTTCTTTTCAACCAACCTCTTGTTCAATGCTTGCAATTTTTCAACCTTTTTCTGTAATTTTTCAATTTTCTCCTCCAGTTTTTCAACCTTCTCCTCCAATTTGGTATTCTCAAATTTGAAGTTTTCATTTGCTCTCTCCAGTGCCTTCATCTTCTTCACTAACCCAGGCATGATTTTTTCAGGCCGGTCACAGGTAGGAGGGTCGACCCAAGAGAAAAAATCACAGCCTCCATTCTGTACATTACCAAAAAAAAAAAAAAAAATTAAAACAAGGTTGATTTTTTCCTCCATATTCTGTACATTAACAAGGTTAAAACAATGTATAATACAGCCAGGACACAATCAAACACCCTTCACACAGCCGTGAAAAAACCCAACATTGCAAGAATCAGAACACTATCAAACACAGAAGCAACTCTACCAAAAATATCATACAATTCTACCCTAAATATCATATAATTCGTCGTTAACAGAACACCGTACCTTGTACTCGAGGCAAGAATGAAATCTCCTGCCCGGGTTGTCGGCCGTCCATGATGTGCGAATAACAGCCATTTTTCTGCACCGACATTCCAAGAAACCGGTATAATGCGACGACTCAGACATGTTGAAAGTGAACGAAATCGACACTTTTGAAGAACGAAATCAACAATTTTCAAAATTAGGGTTCTTGAAGATTTGGGGATCTTGAGATTTGGGAAATTAGGGTTGAAGGAAGATGGAAATGGTTCACAAACAGTAGGGAGTATTCATTTTATCAACGTTCCAATTCCACGTGTGTATACACGTGGAATTTTTTTTTTTTTTCTTTTGATTTCGGCCGCCACGTGTAAGTAAAGATGTCCGCGTGTGAAATCCGGCACCACGTCGGCCGAAAGAGCCGTTAATTTCCATCACGTGCGTGTTTCCGGGCAATTAACGGGTTTCCGGCGAGTCGGGGACGAATTTGCAACCTTTTTTAAAAGTTAGAGGACGAAAATCAAAATGGCTATTCGAAGAGGACTAAATTGTCCAGAGGGGTAAACTTACAGGACGAAAAATGCACTTTTCTCAAAAATAAAACAGATAGAATATGATATACAAAAATATAAAAAAAAATTTAAGAAGTTACATAGAATAGGACCACCTAAAACAATAATATAAATGGCTTTAAAGAAGAAAGTATATACAAGGTTAAAATATGACAATAATATAAATGGCTTTAAAGAAGAAAGTATATACAAGGTTAAAATATGTTATACAAGGTTAAAATATGGTATCAGAGCCTGGTAACAGGCGAAATACTTAATTAAAAAATGCCACAAATAGATTGGTTAAATGCATTTTTAGCAAGACGTAAAACTCTTGAAAAGAAAATTCCAAATACAGCACCACATTCTGAAATACACGAAAAACACATAAAATATTGGAAAGATAAGCTTGAATGTATAAATCTAGCTATCCGAATCTTAGAAACAAATAGTAGAACTTTTTCAAGATCAGAAGAACAGTTCTTTGAAAAATGTTTAGATCCTTGGAGATATAAAAAATAAAGAAAATGAGTACAATAAAAATTTATTTGGACATAGAATGGGAAATTCAAAATATAAAAACAGAAATAATAAGATATGCTTATTTACATGATATTACAAGTGAAGAATTTTATTATGACATGATAATGATATGTGAAAAACAATTAAAAAGATTAAGAAATTTACAAACACAAGTAGCTGTTGCATAAAAGAAAAATATTATATAGCAAATGGATACTATTTATAGAATTAATATAGGAAGCATTTGCTATGAGCACTCCAATGGGTGCCACCCTCGCGGGTGGCATCGAGTGAACCCCATTTTGCACGCTCTTCTCAGGGCATTTAATCAACTAAACCTCAAAAACATTTTTTTACATTTTTCAACGTGCCATGTCATCCAAAAACTCATTCTTATTCCTCCACTTAGGACTGGCATTTTTTTACCTAAAATCGAAAATCGAACCAAATCGAAACAAACCGACGAGAAAGTAAATCGAACCGTACCAAATCACTTGTAACGGTAACCGACTATCGGTTCGGTATCGGTTTTGTACCCATAAGGGTTCGGTAAAAGCGAACCGAACCAATAAGAATTTTTAAAAAAATATTAAAATAAGTGAAAATATTGTGCATCTCATTGTAATTGCAGGATTGGTGAATAATTGTTTAATTATACCAAATTGAATGTCCACGTTTTTGCTTAAGCTAAAGTTACCTAATTATCAAACACTACCTTTGGCCATTCTTACATAAATAAATATTTAATTACTAGTGGTGTAGTTGGATTTGTTAGAATTTAAGGTCTGCTTTAATGGCTTCTGCTACTGCTGAGATTTTATGTACTTTGTTGTATGTATATCACTCAATTCATCTAACACACACACAACCTGTTAGCAGAAATTTGATTAACATCACACAACTTAATTCAATCTAAAATCAACATCACACTGAACTCAATTCGTTTACAAACAACAAACAGAAGAGATTCAAATCATTTGCTCGGTATTTTAGCAATTGCAAACCTGTTAGCAGGGTTCGATTTTCGATTTGTTATCGGTAAAAAACCGAAATCGAACCGTTTTTTCGGCAACCGAAGATCGGTTACCGACTTCTAGTCGGTTCGGTTTCGGTTTCGCATTTTAGTGTTACCGAACTTATCGGTTCGGTTACCAAACTGATACCAGCCCTACCTCCACCCATAAACCTTCAATAACAACAAATTCCATAATCCTTATTTTTTATGGCTCCCAGAACTATTGAATTTCAATATTTCTAATAGAAAACATAATTTGTAGAAAAAAACAGTAACTCAAAATTTCTTCCCACTCATCACAAAAGGGTCTAAATTGGAGTTTCCACTTTCTACAAAGAATACAAAGCATTGTTGGCTAGTAAGCACTATTAATAACCAAAAAATAACACAAAAGTTACAGTATATCATAGCCTAAATCTCACAAGCTCAATCTTGAATCTTGATTATCAAATAAGTAAAATGAAAAAAAAAAAATGCTCATTGACTTCATGAAAAATACCAGAAAATCAACACGGACCGCTGACGGGATATTTTTGCCCGCCAATAGCAATTCCAAGTTCATTACCCAATATATTTCCTTCACTTAAAATGATCTGGATGTATAAATGCCACATATTCCGAATGCAATTCATCGTTGTCCTTTTGCTTCCATATCTCACCATTTGCATGGACGAGCCACGAGATTTGAGGAAGTGCAGCAAAATCTGCTGAAGAAGTACACAAATCTTAGTAATCAAATACAGAAATGCTAATAAAAAGGGAAAAATATTAATTCCTATGATTTAAAAAAAAATAACAAAAAACATCCCGGATGTTTGAAGTACTTACCCAAAACAAAAAAAAAAAAATATGGAAAACCTACACAGTACCCAGAGATTGATTGAAAAAACCTCTGGTGGGGTGTTTGCGCAATTTTGAAACTTTTCTGGACATTTCTGTAATGTAGTCGAATCTCGAGGGTGGTTTAGTAAATTCCTATAAGGATAAAGAGGGTAAGTACCTGAAGATGACTGCTTTTCGGGTTCTCTTGTAATGTGCAACACCACTGTACCGGCAAGCACAGTTACAAATCCACAGAGAACCGAAGCAATGCTACTAACACTCTGACCAGACCAATCCTAGAGATTTTCACAAAATATATAGTCTCAGCGCAAAAAACAGCGTAAAACCACTAAACCAGACTATTCTTAAATACCTTAAACATTATGGCACTGGCAAGAATCGTGAGTGATGTGAACATAGCATAATAGATTGGAGATACTACAGCAGTGTTAAACGNAACCGAAATTTTCCTCAAAACTTTATGCAACTGGCTTGTCTATCCAGGTAAAGGCATTGATGCATGGAGTTAATTTGTTTCAAAAATTTCAGTGTGAAAAATAAATAAGTGTGTTTGATGAATAAAAAATGTTCAAAAGCAAACCTTGTTTAAGTAGACTAATTGAGTGGCAATGCAAGTAACCGCAACCATTGCAAATACCCATGACTTGAAATGAGCTACTTGACTATAACCTCCCAGAGTGAGTTTTATGGCAATACCTATAGCTTTGATGCTCATAACCTGAAATGAAGCTAAAATATTTTTATCCAGTGCCCACAAACAGGATTTAACTCACAATACTAAATACCTATTAAATTAAACTGTATTATAGATGTACTTACAGTTAAGGATCCAATTACAGAACAAATTCCGATATAGACCATGATGTTTGTCTGCCCATACCGTGGTTCACAATGCAATACAAGTACCAAGACAACTGCTGCTATTGAAGCCATGTACAAAAGAAAAGCTGGAGCAAGAAAAAAAAAAACAAGAAGGTTAGCTATAATTATTTTTCTCATTTCCGTCTAGTGAAAAAATTAAGAGATTAATACTAAATTTATCACAACAAGTATCAAGGGCTGACCAGGCTGTACTGCTAGTTCCCAGATTTCTTCCACTGAGCTAATACTATGTTCGCCAGGTGCATGAAGCACAATGACTGTACTACCCACAACGCACAAAATACATCCCAAAATACCTAACTTCCCCAAGTTCTCTTTTAGTAAGAAATGTGCTAAAACAGCACTGCCAACAAAAATAGATAGTCATATAATACTTTATAACTTCATATGATACTGGTAATTAGTTGTGGAATAGAAGATAAAATCATTCATAAAGGAAATGGGATTATGAGGATCGAGATTTACCTGACAATTATACTTAATGCTCCAAGGGGTGTCACAAGGACAGCAGGAGCATACATATAAGCAACAAAATTGGCAAACTCCCCAATTATCACTGAGAAAAAAAAATAAAGCTGAAGTTTGAATTTACTAAAAGAACGAGTACATTTAATTTCTGATCTTAAAATTAAGCAAAGACTTACTAGTGACCATTCCAATCCACCAAAGTGGTTCGAGCAAATATCCATATCCTCCTGAACCTTCATATTAAAGAAGAGCATCGTTAGAAATTAAACTGCGTAATGGATTTAGATATAGACATGTAAAAAGTAACACCACGTGCAGATTCCACAAAAAGTTGTCCTAAACTGAGATTCATCAAGATGAATACTTGAGCACCAAACTAATTTCCACTCCACTGACTGCAAGACTCACACATGTCAAGTTCACAACATTAATCTTTATGGACTCCCATATAGAGCACAACCTGCAAATCCAGCACGATGATCGCCTTACTGGCTTCACCTGGCTTCACACATGAACCTTTCCATAATAACTTGGATTTTGCAGTACTCATGATCTCACATTTTCATTCCATGTATTGC
Source organism: Striga asiatica (assembly GCA_008636005.1). Classification (NCBI taxonomy): domain Eukaryota; kingdom Viridiplantae; phylum Streptophyta; class Magnoliopsida; order Lamiales; family Orobanchaceae; genus Striga; species Striga asiatica. Next base: position 1,964,043 of record BKCP01005516.1, on the reverse strand, counting down.
ACATCCATTTCAATCAATTGTCAGCCATTATGCTTCCATCCAAAAGCTCGTATCGGCAGATAGTTCCATAGCCAATGCGTAAGTTCAGCTTACTTACAAGTTACAACCACTTCAGAGCTACAAATAACTTTTTTTCTATACTCCATAACTTGCATAAAAGAGCCCAAAAGCAAAAATGACCTAAAAACTTCCCAAATTAACCGCACCATATACGAAAATAACGGCTGGTGAGTCCATAAGGGACAAATAAAAATGGTTCATTTCGAAATTCTGAAGTTTCA
>BKCP01005516.1:1953166-1963464 GCA_008636005.1 Striga asiatica | reverse complement strand
TNCAACGGAGGTCACCTCTCCGAACATCACCCAAGAGAGGGGATAAAAAAGACGGGAGGCAATCCTTCCAAAAGGAAGATCCCGTCAACGACATAGCCCTACTAGCTAGACCATGGGCAACCGAGTTAAAATTTCTACCAATATAACAACAAGACCCACAGTCTAAAAGAAACAAAAGCGATAATATGTCCGCATAAATATGATGCAAAGGATCATTTGGCGACATATCTAACAGACCACAAACAACCGCCAGGGCGTCTGTCTTGGCATATTGAATCGAGAATCCTGCATCAAGCGCAAAACGGAGGCCGAACCTGAGGGATAGGGCTTCGGCTGTAATTGATGAGAAAGAGCCCGAAATATGAGTTGTAAAAGCAGCCCAACACACGCCTTCCGAGTCGCCTATCCACCCGCCTAATCCGATTCTCGAATCATGGACCGCCGCATCGCAAAATAACGTGAGACCATTATTGCATTTTCCCGGCCCGTACCACCTGTCGACTGATGGTTGATTCAATGAGCGCTCTATCATGATCCGCCCCGACCGAACTTTCTCAGCCTCTTCTCGCCATACATTCCCAAAAGTCCATGCTTGCTCCACCGTTCTGCCTTTCAACCCATGATTAATGCGATTACGTTCATGCTAAATAATCCACAAGCAATAAGCAAATAATGAAAAATCATCCCCACGATCGCTTTCCAAGATCTCACAGAAGATAGAAGCAAAGCTCAATCCACGTACCCGAACGAGTGTATCCCACCAGCCTGCTAGTTTCCAAAACCTTTTAACCCAAAAACAGTCAAAAAAAGCGTGAACATTAGATTCCCAGCAAGAGCACCTGGGGCATTTTCCGTCCACCCGAATATGTCGCCGGCCCAGATTTTCCGATGTCGGAATTGCCAAATTACTCACCTTCCATAAAAACATTTTTATCTTCGGTAAAATATTAATTTTCCACAAGGCTTTCCACCACCTGTCTTGAGAAGAAGAAGAAGGAACTTTCGAGTTATCAAATTGTCGTTGCGAAATCAAATGGTAGCCACTTTTTACTGTATATTCACCCTTTTTTGAATAGTGCCAGATGAGGTGATCAGAAGTGCTGTTCAGACTCAAAGGAATAGAAAGAATTTCTCGCGAGTCTATTGGCAAAAAAACTCTATTGATTAACTCTTGATTCCACTCTCCATTCCTTCCAATCAAGTCGCTGACTCGATCAATACCCGCCGAAGGTTGAGAAACAGGCCGAAAGCTATGAAAATGGGGGATCCAAGGGTCCGAGAAGACCCTCACTGAAGTGCCATTGCCTATTCTCCAACGCATACCTGCCTGAACAACTTCACGACCCCATGCGAGACTTCGCCAAATGAAAGAACAACCAGGCCGTACTCTAGCTTCTATGAAATTACACTCCGGGAAATACTTAGCTTTTAACACTCTTGACACCAGGGAGTTCGGTGAAGTTAACACTCTCCAAGCTTGTTTCCCTAGTAGTGCTTGATTAAACATGGAAAAATCTCGAAATCCCAAACCACCCTGTTGTTTTGACAACGTTAACCTGCTCCATTTGACCCAAGACAGCTTCCTTTCCCCCTCCCGAGACCCCCACCAAAATTGAGCAACGATTTTCTTTAACTGTACAGAAATCGCGTTTGGAATACGAAACAAACTCATAATGTATGTGGGGATGGATTGTACCACTGCTTTAATTAAGATTTCACGCCCCGCCGATGAAAATAGATTACGCCGCCAAGAATGGAGACGCTTCCAAATTTTTTCCCGAATAGCCGCAAAGGTCCGGCTCTTGTCTCGGCCGATCATAGAAGGGAGGCCAAGATAGGTGTTATGAGGGGAAGGGGAGTTGATGCCCAACCTCGAACATAGCGCAAGCCTCACAGTCGAAGGTGTATTAGGGGAAAAGGATATCGCCGTTTTTTCCAAGTTGACTTTTTGTCCTGAAGCCACTTCATAAGTTCTCAATATATTGACAATGGAGGCAGTATCTCCCACAGTAGCCTTTGAGAATATGATTGAATCGTCGGCAAAGAAGAGATGAGAAATCGGTGGCCCGAGTCTGCTACATCTGAAACCAGTAATTTTCCTGTTTACTTCTGCTTTATAAAGAGCTGCCGATAACCCTTCTGCACAAAGAATAAAGAGATATGGGGATAAAGAGCAGCCTTGTCGAAGTCCACGAGTGGGTATGACAGAACCAACAAGGTTGCCGTTTACCCGAAAGAAGAAGTTCACAGTCGAAATACACTGCCAAATCAACCGACGGAATCGGGGAGGGAAACCTTTCTTTAATAACATCGAAGCAACAAAATCCCACTCTATGCGATCGTATGCTTTGCTCATGTCCAATTTTAAAGCCATCCAGTGAGAATTCCCTGTGCGTTTCTTCGACATTGAGTGGAGCATTTCGAAGGCTAAAATCGCATTATCCATAATGAGGCGATTTGGAACAAAGGCACTTTGGTTCACTGAAATAAGATTATTGAGAACTTTTTTTAACCTGGCCGCAATGGCTTTCGAGATTATTTTGTAAAGGACTGTGCATAAGCTTATTGGCCGAAAGTCCGTGATCTTGTCTGGTTGCTTCTTCTTCGGAATCAAAACAATGATTGTGTCATTGAAGCCCTCCAGAGAACCCCCATTATTGAGAATATTGAGACAAGCTGAGATAACATCGGACTTTAGAAGCTCCCAATGAGTTTGATAAAATATGGCGTGAAACCCATCAACTCCTGGGGCTTTGTAGGGGCCAATACTCATTAACGCATCATGAACTTCTTTTTCCGTATATGGTTCATCTAGCATTGTAGCCTCCTCCGAAGATATACACCCGCCCGCACTATCAGTCACCTCAGCAATTTGTTCTGCCGTCGGCCGTGAACTTGAAAAGAGATTTGCAAAAAAGGTGGACACATGCTCACATATTTGATGCTCTCCCGTGAGCCATACTCCTTGGTCATTTTTCAGCTTATCAATACGGTTAAGACGATGTCTGACTTTAGCTCGAGCATGAAAAAATCTTGTATTCCGATCTCCCTCCGAAAGCCAGTCAACCCGAGCCCGTTGCTTCCAAAACCTCTCTTCACGACAAAGAAGCCTCTGCACCTCCGATTCAAGGGATTTGATTTCATCCATGTGATCTGATGAGTTTGGAGCATCATAGAGCTGTTGGAGTTTCTTTTCTTTTTCATTTAGAGTCTTTTTCCACCCCGCGAAAGATTGTTTGCTCCATTTCTGCAGCCCTTGCTTGCACGCCAACAATTTTGAGTTGAACTGGGAAGTAGTCGTCTCTCTGACTTGCGGGATTGTCTCACTCGACCAGCAATCTCGGACGACATCAAAATAAGAGTTTTCTTTTAGCCAAAACGATTCATATCTAAATTGACGAGATTTAGAATAAAACGAACGTTTAGGACGAACCTGAAGTTGGATATAAATAGGCCGATGATCTGAAGAATAATAAGGAAGATGCTCTATCCACGACTCTGGGAATAAACTCATCCAGTCTTCCGAGCCCAAATATCGGTCAAGGCGCGCTTGAATATTATCTGGCCCCGTTCTCTTATTGTTCCATGTGAACGGATTGCCACGAAAATGGATATTATTGAGAAGGCAATCATTGATGGTGGATTGAAAAGCCCGAGAAGAAGCTTGATGTCGAAAAACCCCCCCGAGACGTTCTGAGAGAAAAATGGTTTCATTAAAATCACCTCCGCAAAGCCAGGGAAGAGTTGATAAGTTATGTAATCTTCGAATTAGATCCCACGTGTGATATCGATTCTCCATTTTTGGTTGCCCGTAAATACCAGTGAACCGCCAACATCTATTCTCGTGATCTTCAATAACAGCGTCAATATGCCCTGAAGAGAAAGATTGTATATTAACTTTCCACCGATCCGACCACAATAGCATAAGCCCCCCACTTAACCCTGTACAGTCCACCACAAAATTACCACTAAGCTGTAAGAGGTTTCGAATATTAGCTGCCTTAATGCCAAACAATCTAGTTTCAGACAGGAAAACTAGATCGGGGGAATATTTACAGATCAAGCTCTGTAACGATTTTACTGTGCGAGGATTCCCCAGACCTCGCACGTTCCAGCAAAGGCAACTCATTCCGTTCGGCGCCTCTGCTGAGCAGAGGTCGCCGCTTCTTGACCCGAAGGAATAGTTTCCAGCATTGCTTCATCATTCTCCGTCCGTACCCGTTTACACGATCCGACGATTGGTGTGGCTCTAACTGATGCCGTTAAATTTAAAAGATAATAAAAATATATTCAGATCGTATAAAATATTAGACGCATTTGATACAAATTAATTTTGGAAAAAAAAAAATCTATATCTATATCTATATCTATCTATATCTATATCTATATAATAAGAATTACTATTTACCAAAAATAGTAATCAAAAAAATCTGGCAATATTAATTGCATATCATTTCGTGCAAGTTTTGTTTTTATTTTTTATTTATTAAATGAGAAACATTTAAATATGCCTTCAATAACGGATACTTAATTTGGGTAACCAAATTGCTCAATTTTGATACAAATAATGCTTTTAAAAATTTGAGTTTTATTTCAATACCANAGTTGAGTTTTAAAAAAAAAAATTATTTGGACGCCAAAAAATTTTGTGTAACAAAATAATTTTGCCGATCAAAAAAATAACAAATCTACCGACACATACTCAAATTTTAAGAGTTCTTTTGACTAATCGTAAACACCCAAAAAAATCGAACATAAAAGTACAAAAATCGAACATAAAAACCTTAAAATTAAAAATTCCACACTTCTTTTTTGGGCAACACAACTAAAATTAACAAAATCTACCGGCGCCCACTCAAATTCGAAGGATTCTTTTGATTAACTGTAAAATCCAAAAAAATCGAACCTAAAACTACAAAAATCGAAAATAAAAACCCTCAAATATTTGAACAATCCATATTTTGTTTCATGCAGAACACCTAAAACTAATGCATAAATTAAATGAAAACTAAAAAAGAATATGTATTTATAAGACCCTCAGTATTAGAACGGAAAAGTTAGAAGAAGATCGATGAAAAAAGACGAAAGAAGAAACTGGAAGCGGCGAAAAATGAAGGAAGAAATGAAGTCCTTGGTCCGATAATTTCACTATTTATACTATGTTCAGTGTAATCTAAACCGTCGATTTGAGTTGACTAATCTGGATCATTGGATTATATTTTTCGTTTTGTTTGGACCGATATGAACTTTCGAAACCAACATTGTAAACTTGGCCGATTTGAACTTTTTGAAGCCCACATTTTTCAAAAACATTCATATTTTACAAGTCAAACATGATTAATATAAATAATTACACGTATCTTATAATAAATATTTGTAAATATTTATTAGGTTTAATTATAATCGATTATATAATTTGAATTGAAATATAAAATTGCCTTTTAAAAAGGACGGAAATAATAAAGTCCCGTGCATCGCACGGGTAATGTACTAGTTATTGAAGAAAGTGATGAAAATTTTTAATAAATTAATGCTATGTCAAATAGAATAAAATGAAATTATTAAAACTGATGTAATATAAAATAATAATTATAATTCATTTGTTGATTAAAATATGTAAGTGGATAAATAGGTATATTTATTTGTTTGTAATAATGATTGACTGATTTAAATATTATAATTGTATAGATAATAATGGAGATAAAAACTGTATTAATAAATAAATAATAATTTTAAAAATAAAATATTTAATCATAATTACTTGTCTAGTAAGATGAAATTGAAAATAACTTAAAATCTACACTCTTGATATTATTTAATGGGTGTTGTTTCATTTTGTAAAAGTGCATTATTACGTTTATAGCTAGTATTATTTCGGCCAAAAATTTCATTTTATACTCCATATACAAAAAGTGTGGGTTTAATGTGATTACCTTAATTTCAATATACTTGAGTTTAATTCATGGGTGCAATTGTGATATTTCTAGAATTTGTTGAAAATATAATTCAAACGCTTGTTTTGTACATATTTATGTTTTATGAAATTTGACCCACTATATGAGGATATATATAGAGAGTATGTGATAATGTTTTGCTGCCTTTTATAATATTGATATCTAAGCATTTTTATTACATTCTCCAATTTGCAATTAAAATGTTTAAGACTTTATTTTTTGTATTTGTAAATCAATTGTTGAGGACTTTATTTTTTGTATTTGTAAATCAATTGTTGCCCGAATATGATTTTGAATAGCCTTCATTTGAGACTCAATCAACAATTTTCTACTTAACACTAATATATCTATCTTAAATTCATTCTCAAGGTGGATAGAGATCAGTGTTTTTAAAAGCCCAGTTTAGTGCGCTACGTCGCACGAAATAGCGTAAATTTGCTGAAAAACGCGTCATAGCGCCTGTATTTTAGCGCAGTTCCAACTTAGCGTACGCCTTTTACGATGTGGCAGGCATTTTCTGCGATAGCGTACGCTATTTACGCTATAGCTTAAGTTACGCACGCTATTTGGGACCTTAAATTAGTTTCCACATTTTATTGGCAGAAAATTATAAAAAAAAAAAAAAATTATAAAAAAAAAAAAAAAAGAAAGAAAAACAAAATTGAAGGCGATTTTCACAATCAGAGACTCAGAATTCAAGATGGCCTATCTGAGACATACGATTTTCACAAGGAGCTCGCATACCCAAGAAGAATAAAGAAGAAGAAAGAATTCACGAATTGTTGTAAGTACGATTTTCGTGAATTAACGATGGCCTTAGATGTGGGTTTCGTGAATTCTGAGTTGTGTCTCATTTCACTTCTCTTCATCATCCAACAATTCGTATATCTGCGAATGAAAGAAGAAGAAGACAAAAAATAAGAGGAAGAATAAAGAAGAAGATATTTTAAGAGAAAGAAGGAAAAAAAAAGTTGTTTGCGAGAAGAAGAAAAAGGAAGAAGGGAGAAAAAGGAAGAAGAAACAGGAAAGAGGAAAGAAAGGGGAAAGTGGAGAAAGAATAAAAAAAGGGGATAAGGAAAATTTTAGTGTTGGTGTATATATGTATCGGTTGTGTAGTGTGAGTGGGTCTGATGGTGACTATTTTTTTCAAATAATTTAAGGTAAATGTACGTTTAATTTATTTAAGTTAAAGAAATTATTTTATTCAAGGTAAAGTGAACCGAACCGATCTAGAATTAATTTTCCGAACTTTAGATATTTTAGTCGAGGACTTTAGGCAAGTTTGGTTTTATATATTATTATTTTTTGAATTAAAAGTGAATTTCTCGAATAACTTACGCAATGCGTTACGCTATTTACGCTACACGATATAAGGACCAAAACGCGACGCGATGCGCGATACGCGTTCTAAAACACTGATAGAGATGCATCTCGTCCAGTTGCTTTGAACTATATTTATTGGGAGAGTGACAGAGATGAAGATGAGGACATGAAGGCTACTTTTGGTGAAGTGAAATTTATCAATGTGAGTGAGCAATAAAATAGTTGAAGCAAACAACTTATAATTTAATTTGATGGCGGACTTGATTCACCAAAATAACGAAACAAACACCACAATAAAATGGATGATGAAGCTACAATAGATTTTGATAAAAGGCCGTTTTAGTACTATCAAGCCCATTACCGTTTTTCAATCAAACTCACTAAAGATGATAAGAAACAAATGAGCAATAGCAAGAACATTCAAAAAGGTGACACAACCTTTAACATTAAGATGGGAATTATACAATTTGTTAGGAACTAAATATAACTAGAGAGATACCAAAAATGGTTTGACTCGAGAATTAAAATAATAATAAAAAAAGATGTCATGACAACACTCGAGAAAACAACGATTAGAATGCAAAAGAAGAGCTATGTGCAAAGAAGTTATTCAACTTGTTTTATTTTGGTTTGTCCTAAGTTGCTTGTGTAACCCTAAGTGAAGATTAGTCCTTATAATGTCATATAATTTACACTGTTTCAATATTTGTTAAGTGAAGCGAGGTGCTCGTCAGCTCGGGTTGACATTGATATATTAACGAGTCATACTCGGCTCTAAAAGAAAATTTTTATATAATTTTCAATAGTTCAACTCGTTAAAATTTAAATCTGGTTCGTTAAGGTTTGAGTTAGATCAGCTCGTTAATATTGAAAAGCGAGCTAAGTTTGAGCTCGATTACTAACTCATTTAGCTAACGAACTCGGTTCATTAAGTGATTTAGCTCAAATTTGACTTTTGCTCGTTTACAACCCTTTGTGCTTGAGCTATAGGAATTGTTGCAAAATAAATTATGGGCTAGCTTTGGCTTTGCACCACTTTTGCCTTAACCCATGTTACTTTTTCTATTTGTCTTATATTATAGTTGTTGTGGATTGTTTATTTGTTGATGTTGTGTTTAGATTGGTCGGGTCTCAGTAGAGTTTCTTGTCTTCTATCAAGGGAGTGTTTGTTACTTGTGGAGCTAATGTTGATCACCTCTCTATTTATTGATGTGCAAAATGCTATATTTTTTTTTAACAAAATGAATTATGAAGGTGCTAATAATATGATTTCAATAAGACTGGTCTTAGACAGACCTAATCGTTAACCAAACATATTTTAAATTGAAATATCATACTTTAAAAAAATATAAAATAAAAGTGTGACTTCAAAATATAAGTATCCATTTATGTTAAAAATATTTGATGGGTCAATCCACATAATGATATTTAAGCCTGTCTTACACTAGAATTTCTGATATAAATATATACATGGACGGGTTATTTTTTAAAACTAACTTGAAAATAGTCCTGCTTAGAAAATAACAAAGAAATAGAATTCTAGTAAAGTTGAATGATAAATATTTTTAAGTTAAGAGATGCCCAATTGCTAAAGTAATCTTTTGCATGTCACCTTTATATTGTGGACTAACTAACTTTTGTTTTTATTTTATACATTGATCGTGGTGGGTCACTTTAATAATAAAGTTTCCTTTGACCATTCATGCAACAAAATTTGTCCTAAATAATATTTGCACTTACTGTAAGATGCTTGTCTTCATCGTTCTTGAAGAAAAAAAGGTCCAATTTAGACGCTGAAATTCGTTTTATATATATATGGCCGTAAAATAAAAATCTGTCCCTCATAAGCTGAATTCGTTTTATTCTAGCCAACTGCAGCTAAAAAAATATGAGATTTTATATAATTTTCTATAGCTCAATTCGTCAATATTGATAAATAAGTCTTACACCCGTATATTTATACATGGGCATATGTGTAGGTGATTAATAAGCTGATAATATGAACCTCTCTAAGTATTGCATGGCATACAAAAACAACATATGAGAGACTAATGATATCATATTGTCTATGATAATTAGTATAGTAAACCGTAGACTTGACGAGCGAAATTCAAACTCTTGAAATACTTGAGTTCAAACTTGGGTTTTAGGTGAATCGAGCATGAGTCGTTAAGTTAATGCGTCAATAAATGAGTTTGAACTCAATTCATTGACAAACTTTAACGAGTTGAGATCAAGTTTGACAAACTGAATTATAATAAACGTTTGAAAAATTATGCTAAACCCTCAATTTTTCAAGCCTGACGAGTTTTAACAAGTCTAATCTATATAATAATTCGAGTGTTAACGAATCGAGTAGAACTACACGCACTCCTTTAAATATGAAATTCGAAACAGTTTGAAACAAACCAATCACTTCTTGAGCTGGAAAAAGATGACAATAGTAATAATAAATTTTGAAATAGAAAATAAAAATATGAAAAGTGGCACAACACAAACCGTTGGTGATATTCATATTCCCATAAATTCTACAGTTTTTCATTCATTATTTTTATTTCACCATTTCCTTTTTACTGTATCCAATGAATCTGCTATTTATGGTAACTGCAAATTGCAGTGGACAGGTGCTGTACCTGTACAAAGCCATATAACCTCTGTCCTCTCTCATTATCACTCTCTCTATATACAAATATACTCACACATTTCAATTTTCATCTCTCTCTCTCTATCTCTCTCCCCTCCATTTTTTGGTTTCTATTTTCTCCTCCTCTCTTGCTTTTATTTTCAAAAAATCCATCATGTGTCCTTTCGTTGGGCATCAGTTGCAGAGCCCCACTCATAAAAAAAGCCCGTGTCACAGTCGCCGCCATTAGCTTAAAAGGCGTCACCTTTTTCAGTTTCTTTTTTTGGCTGTAAATATCCGTTTCCTTTTTTTCTCTTGACTGCTAAAACATATAACCCTTTATTACCAGTTTACCACCATTACATTCAAGCAACTTGAATACAGCAAGAAACCCAAAA
>BKCP01005516.1:1932893-1952219 GCA_008636005.1 Striga asiatica | reverse complement strand
GTTTTGTTGATTATTTGTAGAATTAGTGGTGATGGAAAATTTGGCTAATCTTGTGTTGCATATTTGTTTAACTGTGGACTGTGAAAATTCAACAGAGATGTGAGTTTCTTGGGTTTTGGTTAACTGTATAGCTGTGAAAATTCAACAGAGAAGTGAAAATTCGTCGGTTTCTTAGCGTATTGTTTAGACTTGTTTAACTTTTTAACTGTGTATTCGTCCGGGTGAGTTTCTTGGCTTTTGGTTAGCTGTGCGTGAGGTTTTTAATCTTAATTAATTGCAAGAATGAAAGCCAGTTCTGTTGGTTGATTATTTGTGAAATTAGTTGTGATGGAAATTTTTGGCTAATCTTGTGTGGTTTTGCATTTCGTTTAGATGTGGACTGTGAAAGTTGATGTTATATGTGAAAGTTGAACATATGTGATGATTCGAATTCGGGCTAAATTTTGGCTAATCTTGTGTGATTTGCATATTGTTCAATTGTGGATTGTGGAAAAAAGTTAATGTGATATGGTTAGCCCTGCTACATTTCGTTCTATATTGGAGTTAATGGCTAGGATTTCATGCACAAATCATATCTTTGGCTGTTAGAATAAAAAGCCTTGTGCCGTCTTTTAAGTTGAACTTTGATATTTAAACCGGGTTTGGCGAGCCGTGTGTTTATTAGCAATAAAATTCGTGTGCGGATATAAATCATATAATACTCTTTTGCAGGTAGGCAACGAGCTTGGAGCCGGTAAGCCCCACAAAGCCAAGCTAGCAGCAATGGTCTCATTAGCCTGCGCATTCGCAATCGGGCTAATCAACGTAATGTGGACCGTAATATTCAGAAACAAATGGGCCGGGCTTTTTACGGAAGATAACGGGCTGAAAGCCCTAGTTGCTTCGGTTCTTCCTGTTATCGGCCTCTGTGAACTTGGAAACTGCCCACAGACGACGGGCTGTGGGATTCTCCGTGGGGCAGCCAGGCCCGTTGTGGGGGCCCACATCAACCTTGGCTCGTTCTACTTTGTGGGCCTGCCCGTGGCAGTGGGCCTGGCCTTTGGGCTTGGGGTAGGTTTTACGGGCCTGTGGCTTGGTTTGCTCTCGGCTCAGGTTGCGTGCGCGGTGTCGGTTCTTTACGCGGTGGTGGGCCGAACGGACTGGGAAAACGAGGCCTTGAAGGCCTCCAAGCTTGCTAGAGTTCAGATGGGCTGCATTAAATGTGCTGATGATGAGGAGGAGAAAAAAGGATTGATGGATATGGAGAAATAAAAAAAGAAGTATGGTTTTTTTTCCTAGGAGAAGTTTATTTTTGCTTCAGAGTTTATGTTTTGGTGATTAGTGAGGCAAGGAATGTGATGTTGGCCCTTGACTGTTTTCTTGTTCCATGATTGGGGCTACATAAACAAGACTCTGAATGAACTTCTTGGTAGAATATGAAATTGATTAATTCAGTCAAATGATGCGTGGGGATTTGGAATTGAGTCTAGTTTCGTTGTAATTTGATTGTTAATTTGTTATGTTACTACTACCAATAAGGCTCCTTTTTAAACTGCATATATTTGCAAAATGAAATTTGATATGTAGAGAAACAATATAAACATACAGTATAAATTAACATTTTAAAATATTGATTTGATTAAAATTTGTATGATACATTTCTAAATTCCAACTTTTACAAAATGAAAATGACAATACACAAGTTACCTTTAGGCAGCATAATTGTTGCTAACCATATATGTAAAAAAAATTGCATATTTATCAAATAAAACGTCATTTATTATTATTATTATTATTATTATTATTATTATTACTACTACTACTACTACAACTTGTACACTATTAATTACCATGTCATTTTTAGCAAAATTTTCCTATTTAAAAAAAAATTATCATAAATAATTGTAATCACTCTAATACCTTATATTATCCATTAATAACAAAATAATTAATATACATTTTATAATATTTTTTGTTATTAAATCAATTGAGTAACTTTTACTACCAATGCTATGTATTCATTATTTCACTATTTACTATTCTAAGAACATCTCCATTCCTCTATAATCTATTCCACTCTAGTGTAAGTTTATCATACACTGTGAAAATTTAACTTTTGTCTCACATTGTCCACGCTACATTTAACACTACATGAAATATATTAGTACAAAATAAAATTTAAACAAAACTATAAAATCATAATTTAAAATTATTTAATAAAAAATAATTTTATTAACGTATATTTTGTCAAAATAATATTTAAAAATAAATATATATTATAGAATTAAAATTTGAAGAAAAAAATTGTAGCACGGTGAATAGTACTCTGCTATATGTAACGTAATATTGTTCACATGTTCATAGTAGTGTGAAAATGTAAGACAACATTGCAACAAATTTTACGCTCTAGTCTACTGTGAAGTAAAGTGAAAGGAATACAACAACAAGACCAAAATATATTTCATAAAAAAATTATGGGTTTAAAAATAAAAAAGAAAAGACAGTGAAAAAGATTCCTCTGTGCAGAGATGAGAGAACACAAAACCAGACTATTCATTCCTCTTTACTCCTAGCTATTCTTGCCCGATGCTTGAGCTCAGCTCTTTTCCACCTCACTATCAGATAACACAGTGAAAACAAAGTGTTCACCTATAAGGACAACAAAAAAAGCAAAGCTTCCCAATGAGAAGAGAGAAAACAATAATTAATAAATAGAAAAAAACAAAAAGATGAAAAAAAAAAAAAAACGAGTAATCACTAACCAAGATCACGATGGCGATTACCAGTAGCGGCCCAGACCAGAGTACAGAGAGGAACAGCCCATTGGAATCAAAATAGTTCTGGCCCGCAAAGCTTCTCCAGTTGCCAGCCAAGAACTGGTTCAGCCTCTCGGCAAAATACACACCTCCAACTGCAAAATTAAATGCAACAATTCAAAATAGATTCGGCCAATACAAGCTTCAATGATGAATTTCCATTGTGGGCCTTTTCAGAGTTTTTGTATCTTGTAGTTAAAAGCAAGTAATATATATATATTTGCGATAGTTAATTGTATGAGATAAGCATTATGTGGAGAAGCATACGTGCGAGAAGGAACAAACACATTTGAAAGTTGATGTTCTTTCGTGACAAGAAGACTACTAATAGCAGCAGCACATGGAAGGAAATAAGACTTATCAGCCAAGGTTCCTGCAGAATTCGAAACTCAGAGATTAGATAAAAGAAAGATATTGTTTAGGGCACGTTTTGAAGCAAGGCGTAAAATCTCAGCATATGATTAGCTTTATCGTGTATCTTCCCCTTCAGGGTTTTATTTTCACTTCAACGTTAAATTGCAAACACAATATATAATCAGATTAGTTTCAACAGAGTAGATTCATAAGCCGATATGATGTATGCAACAATTTACCCATTATTTTTTAAAAATCTAATACATTATCTCCAAATTAGCAACCGAGTTTCAATATTTCTACTTCTGGAACCCTTTGAATTGGGGTTGGTGTTCAATTGTCCTCTCGAATGAGCACAAAAGTCACTGATGAAATATAGCACTAGCAGCAAACTAGAAACGGGTTTTCTGCAAGAGTAGATCAAAGAAGGAACACGATAGGAAATGTTGCAAAGCTAATAGACATCCACACGAGCTCTAATGCCTTTAATGCAAGTCTGGTTTGTTCAGGTTAAACTACAGAATCAGTGTTTCCTCAATCAACCCACATAAATCCAGGCAATAATGTAAAAGAACACGCGTGACCATCGATTACATCAAATCAAATCCAGTTACTTCTATACTACCAAGTACCAAACCCTACCTTCACTTTCAAAAGGTTGCATCTTTTCCTAAAGTATACAATACAACACTGAGTTGACATCACTATACATACAAATACTCCAGAAAGAAAAGAAACCAAGCCAGGCTTCAGCATCTTTACAGACCAATTAATGCACTTCAATAGGTTCACTTAATCCCTAAAAAGAACAACGAATTCAGAGTATATCTACAAAGCAACACACACAGACAGCTTAACTGCAATTTGTCAACAACCCTGTAACTTGTCATCTAAAATTCAATCACCTCAAGAAACAAAATAATAACACGTTACAATCAACAGCAAAGGGAAAAACAAACAAAAACCCACAAACCCACACACACAGTATGAGTGAAGTTAAGCACAATTACCTTCCAGTCAATGGCGTGGAAGAAACCCATGAAGTTTTCATAAGCAGGTTTGAGCCCAGAACGGAGCTCCGCTGAGAGCTTCTCAACCAGATCTGCCATTTGATCCATGTGGGCATTGAAAGCGGATTGCAGGTCCTCCATTGTTCACCTTTTTTTTGCCAAATCCCTCTAAACCAAGAATTCGCACGGAAGTTGATTACGGCCTGTGATCAAAATACAGGAAAAATCTGTTCTTTTCGAGAGCCCAAAAACTACAAATTTGAAAACTTTCAATCTGTGGCCTTAAGTGGGGGTGGTGTGCGTTTTGCAGAGATCGGTGTAGAAAGTTCTCGCAGGATGAAAACGTCGACGTTTCTAGTTAACAGGCCACGAGAGATTAATTACAAAATTGGGGCTTGCTCTTAAAAGTCAAAAATAAATTGGGGCTCAAGATTTGGGACTGCATTGCACTCAAATGACAGAGTACCCTTTCAACTATTTTAACCAAAGAAAGAAAAAAACTCTTATTTTACACTATATATATATCAAATTAAAATATATAAATCGCACATAATATTTTGGAAACATATAAATAATTAATTTGTCAATCCGCGTTGTGAGATGCTCATATAATTTTTTTCCACATTAATACTTGTCATACGAAATATGTAACATCGATTTAGGGAAATTCCCTAAGTAAAGATTTGACAGATATTAAATGTGGTCTGATGACCTAGATTTTATATTGTAAACAGTTCGGATTCTTAATACAACTTGGGAGTTATTTCTAGAGAGAGTAATAGAGTCTGCCGTTTTTACAATAAATGAGAGGTATTTATAGTGTAAAACCCACGGGCCCGATTCACAATGCCCACACGTTGCCATTTAATGTTGTCTGACAGCGACATGCAGCTCTACAGGATGGGTCCCACACCTAATTATCTTGATTTCGAATGGACATATGTCTTGTCCGCATTAAATGCACTGTCAGTGGTCGGTCTTCAAGGGTTCTGGATTGGCGCCTTCGTAATTGGATAGCCATTCATGAAAATTGGTGTGCGAGTGGCTTAGTGAGCACATCGGCCACTTGATCAATAGAAGTGACAGAGTGGACCTTGAGGAGCTGGTTTGCTACATCGTGCCTCAACATTGGTTTTACATTACCATCAACGTCAATCTCCAATGGGTATTTCAAGATATGGCCTTGTAATGGAGCGAATGACTGATTTGTGTATCTTTTCCAATTATCTTCAGCCACGTGATTAACATACCTCAAGCACTCCATATTTTCAGGATTTTCAAAGCAATTCTTGATGGCTCCCACATGCTCTGCCCAAAGGGACATGCGGTATCCATATATCTGAATATAATAAAGAAAACTTTTTTAATTCGACGCCTTTACTCTTTCAAAGATGAAAAACGAGAGTGAAGTTTAAAATGTGCAAAGAAAGAAAAACCTGGCCATGAGGATGTTTGTTTTCCTTGGGCCATGTGTGGTGAGGCTGGTAAGCACCCATGGCGATCTCAGTATCTCTGTCACCGGCCATCGAGCGTTGGTTAATGTTCGCCGAACCGAGTAGTATATACGCATCATCAACTATCATGGCCTTCGAGTGCACGTAAATCATGAACCTTTTGAATTTTTCCGATGCCGATGAATGCTGGAAACATATAATTATGTTTATACTTATAATGGTGTCATTCAATGCATAGCTAAAGTAGTAATGAAAGAAGAAATATGAATTCGATTGGCAAGAAAAAACAAAAAGGTAAGAAAAGAATGAAGTAATGTAGCATTACCATATTTCGGCTAGATGATGCTCGACCCCCAACATTCACAATAGAAATTCAGGTGGTCGGGCGGGTGTGTGCCCCCAAGGCCTGCAACTTTTATCTCTTGAGCGACCACATTATACATAGTCCGAATAGAGTTGTACTGCAGAAGCGTAAAACATAATTTTAACTTTTAAGGATTACTAAACACGTGCAGCATGGATTATAAACATTCTGCCATTTATCTATGGCAACATAAAGTATATAAGTTCCTACTAGAGTTGCTATTAAATTGCATATAGTATTGTAACTAAAAAATGTATTTAGGATGTGAAATGTATATGCAACAGTTGTGACATGAGAACTTGTAGTGTTAATTGAGACAGAAAATACGAAAAACAGCAAAGCAGTAATTTAGAAACAACCATGGAGACGTTTCGAAAAAAGCTTATTGTAGCATTATGGATTACTTATTCTTAGTCCTCATTTACAAAATTCTACTTAGTGTGATTGACAATTTGTTGCTATCCTTACATAATTACAGACCTTATGAGATTAGCAAAGAAACTAAGGAGCTGCAGCACTATATTATTTTCAATTCATAAGCAAAGAAACTCAGGAGCTATAGAACTAGATTTTATTTATAAATAATTTCAGCTCCACAAATTTAGTTATTGCACCCAAGAATGGCATGCGCATTTTTTAGTTCAACCCGAAACATACCTTCCTTACTGATGTCAGGTCTTTCCAGACGAGCAGCAACACTCTCACCGCTTCGCATGACGTGCGAAGCATCCAATCCCTTTCGACAAGATAAAAGATTGCAAACAATTGACAATTTATAAGACTGATAAAAGTAATGTATACTCGAAAACAAATATTCCAAAGGATTGAAAACAACAGGACTGCAAACAATTGACAAATTTATACTCGAAAACAAACAATCCTAAGCTTTGAAATTTGTTGGTGAACACGAACTAATGGAGTGTGCACCGAGAAGATGGTATTTATGTTAATGTGGTGAAGTGTGCACTGAGAAGAGGGTAGATATGTTGATGTGGTGAAGAGTGCACTGAGAAGAGGGTAGACATGTTGATGTGGTGAAGAGTGCACTGAAGATGATAATATATATATTGATGTGCAGTCAAAATAAGACAGACAAGATAAAAGCATTCTTTTCTTTTGTCTTGCCCAAACATGGAAGTATTTTTGCTTTTACTTTTTTCTCTTTTCTTTAAAGATTCTTTCAGAGTTATTTCTGGTCTAACCAGCATTTGCACATCAATGTCAGACTCAATAATGCATAGTGGCATATGATGATAAGGCATAACTTAAATTGAAAAAAGAAGTGTTTAGAAATAATCGCGATTACTTGACATGATAGGTATTCTGATTTCGTCAACAAATTGTTAATCACACTGAAAACCAAACAAAATAAGAAAGAAACAGAAGAAAAGCAGTAGATGAAGAAAACAAAGAAGGGAAAATAATAGCTAACTAGAGATAAACCAGCTTCCCTGATATGTGATTTGAGATATGTTTGTTGATGTGTAGGCAACATGAGACAGACAAGATAAAAGAGCATTTTTTTCTGGTCTTGCCCAAACATGGAAGTATTTCTGCTTTTACTTTTTTCTCTTTTCTTTAAAGATTCCTTCAAAGTTATTTCTGGTCTAACCAACATCTTCGCATCGATGAGTGAAAATTTTGACTGGATAATTTTAGTGGTATATGATGATAACACATTAACTTAAAAAGGAAAAGAGATTTAGAAATGATCGTGATTGCTTGTCACGGTAAGTATTCTGATTTTGGCAACAAATTCTTAATCACACTTGAAACCCAAAGGGAATACCTGCAATTTCCACACAAAACAGAAAGGAACTCAAGAAAAACATAGAAAAACACAGAGACATTCACAAACATTCAGATGCGCATATGCAATTGAAACCCACACATAATAGAAATTAAACTCCTAATGCAGCAACATCATAGTCGAACGACTAGGTTTTGGCAAAGAATATCAATCTTAAACACTATAACTCAGCTTATTAATTAGAATGATTATTGCTAACACAAGTTCATTATGAGTTAGGAGGTATCGCCATTTTTTCATGTCTATGTCTAATTTCTATTGTGCTTCTGAATCATCACCAGAGACCAAGCACAATAAAGAAAACGAAGGACAGAAGAAAACCAGTGGGTAAAGAAGAAAAGGAAAATACTTGCCATTATCAATCAAGTTAGCTCTTTTCCAGCCGGGCCTCAGGTGGCCTTCCCCGGCCCGTGAGCGTTGGGGGAAAAAAAAATGGAACCATTTTCTCGATTTCTGGAGGCCATCCTTGCGCAGGGGCTCGCTAATCTTCTCTGTATTCATCCAATCTTTGTTTAGATGTCCACTAATGAGGGACAAAATAATCGGTGAAAAAAGGACTGAATAAAGGCATAATATAGTAATCAACTAGTATTCGGCCTTGCACAGATATATAAATAAAATATTGCGAGTTATTTGTATGCATATAATGATTAATGATTTTTGCTAAATTTACAATTAAATGAGCTGAAATCTTTATTTTTTAAAAATACGTTTTTCATATTGGATGTAATGTATATTTTGGTATGTATCTTTTGTTGTGAATTATTTGTTATTTATTTAGGAATTTCAAATACGTTTTTTATTTCCAAAAGAAGTTAATTTAAATGTAACCACAACAATAACATCTACTCAAGTTAAATAGTCAACACATTATATGGTCAACCGTAAGTAAATAAAAAATTTAAAATAATTTTTGTAATTTTGAAGTGATTAGTGTTTTGATATCTAATAATTAAATGAGAGGTTAAATAAATAAGAAATAACAATTTTTCGATGAAAAAAACTATATTGCCACATAGGTATAATTTAATAAGTTTTATTAAATACTAATGAGCCAGCAATTATACATATATATATATATATATTTAGGGTAATGAGATTTGCAAAAAATATTGGATATTTAATATTTAGTTTTTATTACAGTTATGAAATGAGAAAGAATATGGCATAGTTGATTTGACCGACTATAAATAATATTTATTTTTTATGAGTGATGAGATTTGCAAAAAATATGAGATATTTAATATTTAATTATTATTAAAGTTATGATATAAGAAAAAAATATGGGATGTTGATGCTTGGAATTTATATAAAGAATTTTTTAAAATTTTGGATTCCCGCATCTTTTTTTCAGATTTTCGCCTCCTATTCAGATAATTTCGAAACAGTAATTATCTCAACTTTTGGAATTGTAATTTGATAATTATAATTAATTGTTTTAGTTGATCTTTAATTTTGTTATTTTTGCAGGAATTGACCGGAGATGGAGCATCTGATTTTTTATTTTATTTTAAATTTATTTTTTTGGTTAGTTGTATTTGTTAATAATTAATTTTTTATTTATTTTCATTAATTTCTTTTAGTTTACTATGCATAGAAAAAATAATTTCGATTAAAAAAATAATTAATGAGAACTGTTGAGAGTAATTAATATGTTTAAAAAAATATGGAAACATTTTCATTTTCATTAACTCGTTATAATTGCAGAATTAATTGGTTGTCATTTTTAAAACACTCAACTTTTAAAGAAAATTGAGTTGTTTTTAATAAAGAAAATAAAAAATAAAAACAAATGAAAAGTAACGGAAATTGGCGGGAAAATGCCACCTAGGTATAATTTATGAGGTTTAATTAAATGCAGAAGAGCTAGTAATTATATATATATAGATGTGGGATAAGTGAGCAGGTTGCGGATTAATTTAATTATTACATGCATATATTACGAATATATATTTTGATTTTCCTTTTTAAGATAATAATTTAGATGGTTATTCGAAAGGTGACAAGTTTTTATCATAATTTATAAAAATACATCTTATAGATGTATTTATTTTTTATAATAAATTAATTTTACATGTTTCAGTTTAGACTTTTTAGGATATTTAAAAGTCTCGAGGCATTCATTTTAGATTTTAAAAAGTTATATAAAATCTTGAGGTATTTCAAATTATTTGATACTATAATTTGTTAAAATTTTTTAAGATTTGCTGTGAGTTCAAAAGAAAAAATCATATACGAAATTTCACTCAAAATTTCAGTTCCACACAACTTTCACATTATTTCTCATAAATCTAAAAATTTTAAAAAGTCTAAAATCTCATAGAGTCTTAAAATGTCTCTTGAAATCCTAAATGAATGAGTAGCATGCCTCTAGAAAATTCATAGGGTTTCTAGTGAAGAAGATTTGGGATTGTGTATTTGTGTTGATGCTTTCTAGTGGAAGAATTAAAGGGATTGAAAAATTTATAGGGGGCCGTTTGAGAAGTAGAAAGTTGTGTGGCTAATTTCATTTTAGTGGGCTTTAGTGGATTGGGTTGGGTGAATTTCTTTTCCACCAACCCAAACCATATGGGCCGGTCTGTTTTGAAAACGGGCCTCGACCAACATGATCCAAAGACTTCGGGCTGAAACGGACAATATATTGTCCCATTAATATATAATATTTCCAGAGCAAAATTTATAAATATGAACATCCCTTCTTAAAGTGTTGTTAATTATGTGCTTAAAATGAAGAACATTTGTATGAAATGTTATAATTTAATTACACTTCTAAATATCACGATGTTGTTAGCATTGCAATACATTTTCACAAGCGTCAGTATTTGATTATATTTTTTTTTTTTGAAAGTATCGTTATCATTTTTTTTGTAATACTTATTAGAAAGCGTCGCATTATTTTAGATTTTAATTTCGCTTATTAAAAAAAAAGTGATATATTAGCAATCATATTGAAAATAATTATAATTCACATAAGTTATTAATAAAAAAACATATATATGTGATTTAATTAGCAAGGAGACATGTCTTTATCGACCATCCACCCCTCCTCTAGAAACTTTGTTAAAGTTCATTTTTTTTTTTCAGTCGTAATTACTACCTCAAAACCCCACCTTCATCCACTTGCACATATATAAAAACAAAATGCAATAATCATTCTTACTACTGATTAATTTGAAATTTCTATACATATATGCTATTAATAAGAAGAAAAAAAAAATTAATGTATTAGAAAACTTGTTAGTTTATTTATTGATCCGAAAGAGTTCAATTTTTTGGATGACTGACTCGTATTTATGATGATATCATAATAATAAACGTGTCATTTTATAAATGGTAGATTAAACAATCGAAATTAATTAATGATTATAAATAATAATTAGCGTGTGTATTTCATTACCTCATGAATAATTATATTTGCATCATTATGATGAGTGAGAAATTTTGCTAAGAATGTTGAAATGCAAGCAAATCACTATAAGAAAAAAAAAAGATTAAATTTTAGTGGAAACTTTTAATGCTAATTAATATATTGTGATAAAATTTCAAATTAATTCAAGCAAATACTTTAGTGTTATAATTTTCGTTGAAAAATTTTAGTAAAAATTTCAACAAAGATATCTCGTTGAAATTCGCTTTTCCATTAGATTTTAAATATTCGAACGATGGTTTATCAACACATAAAACAATTCTAACCATATTTCAACAGAATATCCTACTAAATTAATATTGGTTGNAGGGAAACAAAATTTTTTAGTATTGGTCTTCGTTAAAATGTTTATTTAATTTTTTCAATGAAAGTTATAATATTAGAATATCTATTTAAATTCATATGAAATAATTTACCGTTGATTTTTTTTTTAATTAGTATTGTGATAATCTATTAATATATAAAGAGGGAATGATAGTTGTTTGAAAAAATCAAGTGGAAAATCAGCAAAAAAAAGATTTCAGTTCCCGCCTAAATAAATACTATAATGAGGAATTTTTTTGGTAAAAAATTGAATCTGCCCGCCTTCAACCAATTCAAACGTTTTTGATATTTTAGTTATTGATTTCAAGCCTTATCTATTTATCCAATCCGATTTTTACAAGATTTGGTTAGATTTTTTTGTCAAATATTTGTATATATCTTATTAAATCATTCCAAAATCATTCCTAACTAAAATCACTGTGTGTTATAGAATCCTATCTATATAAATACATTTGCTTATCGTCTGCTCCAAAGGTTCACGATAAAAATTATACACAGATATTTCGACGGAGGTAGGGAAAGGCTCGCCCCACGGCCATGAACGTGTGTATGAGTGCGAAATTCCCGCTAAACCTGCTTTCAATCGCAGCACATATCACAACAGCAACAAATAATTTCTTAAGTCAGTTCCTTTTTTTTTTTTTACCGGTGAATCCACCGGAAATTACGATCTGATCCACTCCACAATTCTGAACAAATGGTAGCAATGGCTTTCATCAGCAACAGTTCTCCGGCGACATGAGTTTCGTGCCATCGAGATTTTTTCTCTCTTTATTAATTTTCTTCACCTGAGAAAATTTCGATTTTGAAATCGGAATCTTCGATCATGGATTCCGATATGGTGGCCGCGTTGAGAAGGAGTGTGGAAAAAATCACTTTTCTTCTCGATCGAATGGCGGCTCGGAGCCATTCCACTCAAGCTTCCGTTTATAATTGGTAAATCCTGTTCCATCTCCAATATCTTGATGAGTCGTAATTCACAGATTTTTCTTTAGCTTGATGTACATAGATCTAGAAATGATTGTTTTGAGCTTTTTTTGAATCGAAAAAGATGTTGCCGGTGGAACTGCGTCGGGCAAGACAACTGTTTGCAATATGATTATCTAGCAGCTGCCAGTGGAACTTGCCTTAATGAATAAATTATTTGTTGTTGTTTGGACCGGAGCAAGAGCAGGGCGCAAGTGCAGTCGACTGAACACATCAAACACAGGGAGTGCAAGTGCAGCCACTCGACGAGAGTGGCTTTCACGCGCCCTCCTCCATGTTGCGCTCGAGAAGCAGTCGACGGCTTTCGGCACCAGCTCGCGTCGACACGGAGATTGAGTACATCAAGAGGATTAGCCAGTGGAGCCTTCTGCTTATTCACTTGTCTCGCCCTGTATCTTGTGATTTTTTCTGGTTTTCTAGCTTGATTTTTGCTCTATTTTCCTGTATTTTTTTTTTTCAATTTTCATTTTGTTTTTTGACGTTGCTAAGGTGATATTGGAGGTGATATTGGAAGCTTTCCTTGCCTTTTGAAGTAATGTTTGTTTTCTGCCTTGAAATTTAGTGAAAATTACATTGGGAGAGGAAGATAAATTTTTTTAGCTTCACAAGGCGAACCGAACGGAGAAGGTCCTGGCCAGTTTTCATGGTTGTTGGATGTGTGGGCTCCAAGTGTTAGTTTGCTTGGGCCGGGCTGGTGGTCTAGAGGGCCTGACAGGAATTTTGGTGCAAGGCTGCTGAAGTTTGAGAGACTTTTGTTCTTATGGAATGATAGAATAATATTCTCTCTTCTTCTTGAACGGTTTATTATATTGCTTCTGCATAGAGACGGGAAAGAACGGCCGTTTGTGTTTCTTAATTTTTTGTCTTCGAAATTGTTTGAATAAGCAGAAGACCAGTTTTAAATGTATTGCCTTCATTGCATAAGTTTAAATATGTTGAATAAATTTTGACGGTAGCATTTTAAACGTGTCCACCATTTTCTAACTACTTAACTAAAACCATTCTCTTATCCGAAATAATCTCATGTTATTATAAGAACTATGAATGGTGTATTTGGCTGAATTAATTTTTATAGTACTTTTAGTATCTTAATTTTCTAATCCTTGAATTTTTTTTTCTCTCAGTGACTTCACGAATAGTGTTTCAATGTATCTTGCAGGCATTCTTGATCACGGTGCGAAACAAAGAACGCGTAGGCTACACTTATGAGTTAATTTTAAAGGTGAAAGGTAAAAGCATAATTTTCTCAGGACTGCTGACACTATTTGTTTTGTTTATCTTGGTTCCTCCCATAGTTTATATGATCATTTACGTTCTATAATGGGAATATTATAAAACTCAAGGGAAATGGCTAATTGGAGAGGAGAAGAAGAAAGTGAAAGGCCACATAGATGTACCAGAGTTCACATTTAGTGAGCTGGATGACTTACAGGTATGTCATTATATAATTTCTTAATAATTTGTATCAAGAAAAAAACAGTCATCATCCAATTGTTAGTACAGTGAGACATATGTATGTTCAGGAGCACTCTATTGAAGGAGTGGCTTATAAGATGTATATAAATTTGTGACACCTTGTGGCATTTGAAACTTTAAAGGATAACTATATTTTTCTGTATTATAGGTGGCTGTTTTGTGAATATACTCAGTTTGTGGTATATATGGTTTTCTTTCCTACTTGGCCTTCAGAAAGAGCGTGAAAGTTTGTTCCTTTTGATTTTGCATATTGAAGTAAAACTCAATGAGGATAAGGATATTCCAGCAAACGAGAGGCAGCGGATTAGCCATGACTTGAAATTATTTTTGAAGCCTCTTAAGGAAATATTACTACAGTTTGAGGAGGAACTCAAAGCAATGCAGTGACCAGTAATGTGTGTTCCATTTTGTCAAATTGATTGGAATTCATATTCTTAGAGTCATGAATTTCGGACCAAATTAATTCTGATTATATGTTGTAGTATTGAACTATAGCACTCAATGGACTATTTGTGTTGTAGTATTGAACTAGAACACTCAATGGACTATTTGTTCACCGTACACTTTCAGCCTTAAGGGTTTTTCAGATTTCTTGTGATGGACAATGGAATTTGAGATTACGTTTTAACTGCTTTGTTCTTGCAAATGCCTAATGAATGAAGAGCAAGAATTACTTTTCACCACTTTTTCTGTACCTGCAAATGGCCAACACATGAGACGAAAATTTATATAAATGTCATGCTGATGTTCCCGAGGATCAGGTGGGTTCGATTATATATTTTGAAAAAGAAAAAAAAAAAAGAAATGAATGTGAAGTACAATATTATACATTTATTTATGTCAGTGAATTACCTTACTATGGTGTTGTGGCGAACCTACTTTAGGTTTCATAACCTTGTGCACGATTCAGTCAATGTTTCTTGTGTATATACGCACTGTACCTCATGTAAAAACATTGTGGAGTATATAATTATTTACACTAATCTATTAATATATAAAGAGGCAAGATGTTGACTTGAAATAGCAAATAAAAATCAACAAAAAAAAAAAACACATTTAGTTTTCCGTCTAAAGTGTTTACTATATTGAGTAATATTTTTTGCTAAAATTTAAAAAATTCCGCCTAAATTAATGTAATTAATGTACAGAATCATTTTGGTCAACTATTTCGGCTATAACCTTTATTAGTTGCATGATTTAAATTGGAATATAATATATTGACAAAACTTATAGCTATTACCTTTGTATTGACAAAAATTACAGTTATTACCTTTATTAGTTGCATGGTTTAAATATAGTATATAAATTATTGAAAAAAAATAAAAAGATTTTTATTTAAAATTAAAAATAAAAAAATAATTATTCATAACTTATAAGTCAATATTAACTTAGACGTAAACGAAATAGTCAATTATTTATAGTTTAATAAATTACTCAACAATTTACGGGTTAATATTAACCTGGACGTAAACGAAATAGTCAATTATTTATAGTTTTATAAATTACTCAACTACATAATTTTTTTCATTTGAATAGTTTATACAAAATAAATTGTTTTAAGTAATGAAACAATATAATTTTTATACTTATACTTATTATCACATAGGTTGTTAAATATATGATAACGTTTTACCAAAATAACTATTTTATAGAATCACATTATAGTCAAATCGAATTTCTAAATAAAAATTTTGAAATGATACTTATTTTGAAACGAATATAAGATAATTTATTATCAGTTATGTGTACCACACTGGTTGTGTACTAATTTTAAATAGACATTTTTATTTAATTTTGTACAATTTAAACTTTGTATAACATTTTCAATAAATTAATATAGGTAATTGTATTACATATTGATTCCATATTATTAATTTATAAAAATCACTTAATAAGAATTTTTAATTTATAAATAATAATAAATATCTCTTACCCGTGCACTGCACGGGACTCATACTAGTTTGTTTAGTGAAAGGCAGTACGACGCCGGTAGTCCCACAAACCGCCCTAAATATTAAAAAAATGAAAAAAAAATAAAGAATAAAAATAACTAATATATAGTCTTTCTAAGATTGCACACGATTTTTAGGTTAGAGCTATATTCAAGATTTTCTTGGATTCTTGATTTTACAAATTGCTACTTTAAAATTGATTTCCCAATTCTAGTACAAGAAGAAATGAAGAAAAAAGAAAAAAAAAAGAAAAAAAAAACAATGAATCGATATTTTCAAACTCAGCTCGTTGAATGACTTGAGTAGAGTTTCTGGGTCACCAGTCAACCGTTGAGTTATTGGATCAATTGATAAATTACGTAAATAATTTTAATAATCTATGCTATTTTTAGCATTTTTTATAATATATAAAAAATAACTTACTCCTCGTGAATAAAAGGATTTAAAATGGAATTAGTCTGGCAACGCACTCGGAATCCGCTAATCATGCTAGAGACCGATAGTGTTCAAAGGATGACTTTTTTTTAGATTCAAAATCTCAATAAAGTTGTATTTCGTTATAAACATTTACTAACTAAATATATACACATAATTTTACTTTTAAAATAAAAATATTTATAAAAATAATGTATATATATACATATATAAAATTGTTGGGTTTAAATCGGGTTAGACCCGGTCAGGTCAATGACTGGATAGACCAAGTTTGACCGATGGATGTCTGGTCTAATTGATCCGCCAAGACCAAGCTTAGTTCTAGGTTCGGGGTTGACTTGTTGGGTCATCGGGTTAAAAAATGCTCCAGTAAATTAATAATAAAATTAATATAGCATGGGTTATTTAGTGTGACATAAATCATGATAGATCAAAGTTGACATAATTCTAAAATCTAGTAGTAATGAACACAAGATCATTATGATCAAAATGTTAGCACCAATCTTATAAAATTCCNACAGAAAAAAAAAAAAAAAAATTAAAAAAATGACACACACATTATTTATCCCATCTTTTTTATAACCAACATAATTAAGTAAAAGAGTAATGGCTTTGGTGGGACGTGAATCATATTCAGGGCTAGGGTTTAATTGACTTGGAAAATAAAACTTGATCACTTTCAACTTTTTTTCCACACTTGAAAAAACTCAATCCCAAAAAGTAGTGTCTCAAATCTCAATCGATACACTTTGCCTCACCATACAAAGCTGAGCCCAGACATGATCAATTATCTCTATCTTTTGGCTAATCTTCAACTTAATTATATCTTAATTGCATGGGAAAATCATCATGCATACTAGCTTCCATGATATGGGTGATGGCTCATAAAATTGTAGTATTTGTTTGAAGCATAATACTTTATTTTTAATTTGCTCACAAATTTATAATTTACATATTTTACGATTGATTTTATCATTTATGACTATACATCGATCTTGCAGCAAATAAGCTACAATAAGGGATGAGATTTCGTCTTTCAAATGCGTGCTCAACTTTGTATTTATTTTATTGAATGAATGACACGTGTCCCATGATGATATTATTATGAACACGTGTCACTCATCCAATAAAACAAAATAAAAATTAGAATACGATGATATGATTTTATCTCCACAAAAAGAGTGCTTCTTAGGAGGGTTTTAGGGGTGAGGAATAACTTATGGTAGTAGTTGAATTTAACCATTTATATATATATATTACCCAATATACAATATTCCGAATATTAATTGGTATAAANTCTAATTATTAAAAAAAAAAAAAACTCTTAAGATTATGAACATAGTTAATTGTGAGACTAGTTTAAAAAATCCATTGAAAACAAGAAACTAGTTTTTATGAATGTACTTATCTTCAAGTAAGAGGGTAAAATTGTATTAATTACACAATAACTTTCAATGGTAGCCAATGTAATTTTACCTAATTATTATTGGAGTAAATTTGTTCTAGTACATTTGGTTGTAGATTTTGGAAGAACTTTATGGTTTAACAAAAAATTTGCTTCTCTCTGTCCTATAATCTTACAACATACTCAAGGTTTAATATTTTTTTAAAAAGATGTGATTTTATAATGAGAAAGCATTGGACATCCAAAAGTAGGCAACTTTTTTACAAATTTACAAGCCCATGAACTTTTTCATAAAATTTTTATGGTATTTGAAACGTAGGTATTTTACGATGAGTACGCTCAACGTTGTTAGAACACAAATAAACAATTAGAATAGCGGAAATAAACCGAAGATTTAAAAAACTCTTCAGGGAAGTGTCCCACTTCCCCTCAGAGCTCTTTCATTGATAACTCGATTGTGCACATATGTATAGTTTTGGAATTACAGTAACTAGAACTCCCTTCTAGTCTAACCAATAACTATACTCGAATCTACCAACTACTTCTCCGGCTACGTTCCATGGATTTTAACTCTCGAATCCCTCGAGCTAAAAACAACACTTTATCCCTAAGTACTGATCACAAGAGTGTTTGAATGAAAAACAAAAGAATCAAAAAGACTTCAGTTATTCGATGACGTAAGAACACCGAAAACTGAACTACGAAAATAAAACTCAAAAAGCTTGAAGCTCGAATATTGAATGGAAGATAACGACTTCACCAGCCTTGATTCGATCTTCAAGTAGGGTATATATACAACTCCTTAGGTGTGGAGTCTTCTCCAAGTATGAGACTTCTTTTTGATTTCCTTCCAAGTTTATCCAAAGTAACATGGTAAGTGTAGGACTCTTCCTTCTCTCTCAAGATCTTCTTTCCTTGTATGATGTGGAAACATGGAAAGTAAATATTCTCTTGATCTCTCCTCAACTCGTGTAAGAACAAGACTTTCCTAAAATACCCGATCTTCCAAATCTTCAAATATCTTGTGGTCTTTCCAAATTCTCTTTAGATCTTCTCATGAACGTCCAGAACTCCTTATGCACGAATTGCTCATCCTTGCATAGTCCTTGCCACCTATTCCTTGCCCTACAAAAAAAAGAAAACTAATTATGGCATAGAATCAAGCCATTAATACATGTGGCATATATGGTAAGTGAATATATAAGATATATATTATGTAATCCTTCTCCTAAAGATTTAGGACTCCATAATACACATTATAATAAATATATACCATATATTAGTAGTAATAAATATTAGGAACTTAATTAATTAACAATTAAATAAATAGAAAACTTTCCTATAATTTATTTTGCTTGCCTAACAAGAAAATCTTCTAGAAAACATTTAGGTTTTTCGGATGATGTCAAACCAATATTCTTACAATATTCAAATTGAAATAATATATAAGTTGGAAGCCAAAATATTGTAGAGCGTGTTCTTGAAATTGGGAACAAAAAGTCCTGCTGATGAAATATTACAACTGCTGCAGAC
>BKCP01005516.1:1915459-1932881 GCA_008636005.1 Striga asiatica | reverse complement strand
AAAGACTTTTGGCTTTACATTGTCTGGTTGTAATGTTGACATAGGTTATATGGTGACTTATTAGTTCCCTCCCTTTATAAACTCTTGGGTAAGATTATTGGGAGTTTACACGTTTTTGTTTATAATAGTAATACATAATTATACTCTTAAAAAAATTTATTTATGTTATTTTTAGAATGTAATATTTCAATTTAAAAGTATACATATCTTTTTATATTTAGCTGACTACTATTAACTAATATGGCATATGGTTATCTCCAATATTGAGGTGTGGGTTTTAACTCTTTATTTCTCTTAGAAAAACATGTTTATATGTTAAATTTTTCCCTTTCTCTTTAATAATTGTCCAATTGAATTTCCAAATGAATTGTTTTATGATAGAGCAAGCTAGAAAGGGAGACAAGTGAACAATTTTCTTGTCGCTGTATGACCCCCTAGTGGAGTTATTTTCTTCATTATTATGTATTATCAACTTGACCTTAGTCATTAGTCACACCAATTGTGACATTAATTAATGACATTAGTTAAGCACTACAATCTATACTTATATAAAAAGCATCCTATTTACTAGAAATAGTAAGTAGAAAAGTCAAAGGTAATTAATACTTACTGAAAATAG
This sequence comes from Striga asiatica, assembly GCA_008636005.1. Classification (NCBI taxonomy): domain Eukaryota; kingdom Viridiplantae; phylum Streptophyta; class Magnoliopsida; order Lamiales; family Orobanchaceae; genus Striga; species Striga asiatica. Next base: position 1,932,262 of record BKCP01005516.1, on the reverse strand, counting down.
AATATCATTAATTACAGATTTGTTTTGGTATTTATAGGCTTGACATTAAAGATTTGTTATGGAATAAAAATTAGAACCGATTTTTTTACCTTTGCTGGAAAAGTCAAAGGTAAGTATAGATTTGTTTATATTAGCAAATCATAAAAAGATATTAAATCTATATTATAAAAAATAATAATTCATACAATTTTATAACAATGCTACTACACTATTTAACAATATTCTTTTTTATTATATAATAAAATAATAATTAAATATTATATAGTGAACAACAATAAGTAAAATTATTACTTTCTCTTATATCAAGGGATAAATTTATTTGCTAAAATTAAATTTTTATTGTATATATAAATGTTTTAGTGAGATAATATATTAATTATTTTACAAAAGCCTTAACATGCTCATACTTAATATTCTGGCTAAAATAACAACGGTTAAAAGATGTAGATAAAAACTTATAATAACCCTATTGTTTTTTAGACTTAACATTGATTAAAGAGATAAAAAATAGATAATCCTATTATTTTTTAGACTTAAACGAATAAGACTGTGAAAATAATTTATTTAATATATTTGTCTCGTGCATAGCACGGGGTACGTACTAATATTAATTAAGCACCACATTCCTGGGTTTGTATAGTTGTAAATATATATGCTCGTCTGTTTCGCGTTGCCGCCCCTCTGAATGTAGCACCAATAAACGGCTGCCACCTGTACGCGCTACTCTGTCGGGAAAGCGAACAATCTTTCGAGAACATTTGACATGTAAATTGACATTGTCTCATGAATATTAGATATGAGATATGATGGGAAATAATTCGACTTCAATATTTTCTCATTGATCAACAAGGTCCAAATTCTTTAAATAACAATAATAATAATAATAGTGATAAAATAAATAGATATAAGATAAACATGTAAGTTTAAAATTTATATTTTATAAAAATAATAATTTATTAATTGAGAGTGATTGGTTGTTGAAAATATGTAAGTGGATAAATATTTTTTTAAAAAAAGATATGTAATAGTACAATAATTAATTTTTTTTAACTAATTTCTAATCATGTGTAAGCTGTCGAGAAAAAAGTGAGGTAAACTAAATATGATTTTTTGTGAAAAAAAGGTTTTGTTTCACTGTCGGTTCAATGAGATAATATTTTTACCGGACAGACAAAAATAAAAGAAAAAAAAAATAATTGGTATCTATAGGGATTATAATTAAGTTAGGGTGCAGGTATTGCATATGCATCCAACTCAATCCAGTTTCATACAATTATATTTTCTTAAATAAAAGAATAGTATTAATATCAATATGATACAAAATAGTAAAATAATGATTGATTATTGTAAATAAGTGAATGAACAAATATTTTTTTTTGTAGATAACTTATAAAAAGGATTAATTCTTAATTTAACAAAAAAAAGTTGTATTGAAAAATGTTATTGGACAATGAAAAAATGTGAATTGGATAGAATTGACCACCACTTATTTTTTTGTTTAGAGAATTGACAGCTCCATAAATTGAGAGTATTCATTTATATCTACTACAAAAGGTTTAAAAAAAAAATCAACTTTTGAAAGTGTTTCAAACGCGGAGAGTAATAAACACAAAGTTACCATGGTAAATGTAAGAAACGAAGGAAAAACGGGGTGCAGTCTTACTCATGTGACCATCAGTAGAAAAAGCCCAGATGAAGATCTAAGTGAGATTACATCCCAAAATCAGAGGAATAGTCCATTAGACTTATAAATTAGATCTATTTTCCATATATAAACGATGTGAGACAACTCACAAGTGAATATTTTAATAGTAAAAAGAATGTAATAATAATTATAAACCTAATTGGTAAACTAAACTAATACAATGATACATACACAAGGCCATATTGGTAGATTATAGAGTAAAGAGGCGTGAAATTTTTTTTGTCACGCCATCCAAACAAATCTTTGATCCCAATATAATCTGCCAACCTAACTCCACGCGTAATCAATAACCATTTTTATTTAATTTTTTCACCCCCACAATCTTTGTATATTAGTCTATGAATATAAGTAATATTACTTTTTGTGTTAATACCCTTTTATGGTCTATGTTTTTAGACAATATCTTGAAAGCAATTGCAATTATCGTCTTGAAATTAACTTCATCATATGTATTATATTCAGTAACCTAGCTATCAGGCAGGGCAGGCCTTACAGTTATAGTTATTGATGACAAAATCATATTTTTCTTTTTTTTTTTTTACAGAAATTCATATTTTTAATCTAAAATAATGTTATACTTCGTATGACGTTTCATTATATAAATATGTTTTATTTAAATGTAAAAATATAATGAATCGATTGACCCGCCTAATGGTTAGGTATGATGTTGCATTTGCTCCAACTATCTTATAACAACCAAGAAACTAGAATTTCAACACAATGTCAAAAGGGAAGTTGACTTTCATGTTATTGTTAGTATTTCCTTGATTTTTTTTTTTAATGGAAATTTTTGGTATGATGAGATGATTATACTTTTAGATTGCATATATAGTATTAATGTTTCGAACATTATTATGTTTTGATAGTAAAATTATTTCATGTTATAAAAAATTAAATTTCAGTTGAAATATAGTAATACATTTGACAAGAAAAAGGTGATTTGATTTTGTTTTCCAATGCATGCATGGGTTTGCTTTGTTCTCCAAATATAGTTAGGCTTATGAGAAGCATGCCATCTTATCAATTTCATGATGCATTCATTTCCTCTCCTGTGTGGTTGTGTATATAGATGATTGTATGTAGAGGAAGTTCATAAATTATGAACTTCAAAAACAACAATGTTTTGGTCAGTAAAGCTGTTGTTAAGCAGACATAATGATTTAGACGGTCACGCTTTTCAACAAATACACATAAATACGTATCATATATAGTTTAAAAAAATAAATAAAAGTATGACATTTTATAGTATAAGAATGCATTTCTGAAAAAAAAAAATATATACATATGGCAAGTCGACCACGGCCGCATCACAAAAAAATTTGTTAGGTTTTCTCTTCTTACAAATTTGTGTCTTTATGATTCTTTCTCTTCTCCACTACTATGAAAAATATTTCACTTACTAATCCCCCAATTAATTACTCTTCAATGAAGACTCCAATTAGTGGTTATAACTTGTTTAGCATAGAAGAATAAAAAGGCATTATTATTATTATTATTATTATTATTATTATTATTATTATTATTATTATGGAACAAGAAGGGTACTAGGGTGGGGTGGGTGTGACAAAAACCCCATGCCCAACAAGAAATCATGAAGTGGAATGCACTCAAAGAAATGAACATGCCCCAATGTCCCTAAAATATTATTTATTCTCACAACAATAAAAAGTCAATTTTTACGGCCACCAATATAAATAGACTATAGTTACTACTTTTATGTTAATTAAGTTTTTTACCTTTAATTAACTAGGTATCACTGCACTGACATGCATCTGGGACCAATAGTCATCATCATTCTATTTGTTCTCACAAATGGATATGAATACAAATCAATAGTGTGAATTTCACACCTTTTTTTTCTTTCTTGAAAGTAGCTCTACAAATATCACAGAAAACATATCTCATTGCTCAATTGCTCCAAATGGGATATTGAGATTTTATATAATTTCTATTTTGGTATTTTCATTTGATCACCTGCAACATTTGATTCCCAAAAAAAAATCAAGAAAAAGAAAAAAAAATGGAAAATGTTGCGGAATCGTCGATTGTGCCTCCGGGCTTTCGATTTCACCCGACAGATGAAGAACTCGTCGGGTATTATCTCAAGAGGAAGGTCAACTCTCTCAAAATTGACCTTGATGTGATCATTGACATTGATCTCTATAGAATTGAGCCATGGGACATTCAAGGTACCTCTAGCTTTCCATATTAATTCCTTTTTTTTTTTCTTCAGAAAAATCAAGATATAGGTCAATTTTGCAATAAAAAATATAGTTACTAGACGAAAATTGCAATTTTATTCCGATATAATTTGAGTGAAAAAAAAAAAAATCTTGGATTTAGTTTTCAAAATAAGAAGATCAAAAGCAAGAGTACTGTTTTATAATTTTTTTCTTCTATTTTGTGTTAGAAATTAAGAAGTGCAATATTTTAGCATATAACTCACTCACTATATAACAAGCATTACTATAAATAGATAGGTGCAAATTGGGGTATGAAGAACAAAAAGAGTGGTACTTTTTCAGCCACAAGGATAGGAAGTACCCCACGGGCACGCGGACAAATCGGGCCACGGCCGCAGGCTTTTGGAAGGCAACGGGCCGAGACAAGGCCGTTCTCTCAAAGGATAAGCTCATAGGGATGAGAAAGACTTTAGTTTTTTACCAAGGGCGAGCGCCAAACGGGAGAAAATCTGACTGGATCATGCACGAATATCGGCTCCAAACATCCGAAAATGAACACACTCAGGTAATTAACAATATCGACATATTGTATAACGATCGAGACCTCAAATCGAGTTCGAAAAATTCTACGTTTTTTTTTTTAAGAAGAAAATTATTTATGCTTTTTAAAGTGATATTTGAGGGTTTAGCTTCAATAGTACTATAGTTGTCATCTTTGGTTTGAAGTTTGGACTTGAAAAAAGTTGATAGTTTTCCTCAAATAATTTTTTTATTTTTATTTTCTTAAAAATTAATGTGTTATGGACATGATTATGTCTGTAATGATTTTGAACACGACAACCTTTCTCTGCAAAGGCACTTTGTGAGGTTTGGTTGAAAATCACAATTGACTTATTAAAATCAAGAAAATTGAAAATTTTAGGGCCAATCAGGTGAAAGGTTTTTTCTTTTCAAATTGGAAAAATTCGACCTACCATAAAATCGACACACATTTCTGTCAGTTTTTTTTTTTTTATATATATATATATTTTATTTTGTGCGTGTGTGATTCAACTGTAAAATTCAAATTTCCTCTTAGATTTGTGTATCGAATTAGCCTTCAAATTGTATTTTCTCTTAGATTTGTTGGTTTGAGGCCGTAAACTAATTAACTAGGACGCACATATCTCATTAAACTTCTGGTCAAAATTCGAGTTTCTTACCAAATTTATCCAAAAAAGTTATCAACTTTATTAAAAATCTTCGGCCAAAATCGTCTCTAATTCGATCCTTTTAAAAAATTTCTAGTCAGATTCTGATTTCCAATCGACAATGTTTTCAAAGTGAACCGTTTTTAAAAATTACAGCATATATTTCTACATATTTTGTATATTTGTATCTAGTTCATATATTTGCTACATAAACTAGCTATGACCAATTCATTACTATTGAATTTTCCCTATCCAATTTCCAACATTTATTTCTTCTTCGAATAATTGTATGCAAATTAACAGGAAGAAGGATGGGTCGTTTGCCGCGCGTTCAAGAAGCCAACCCCAAACAACAAACAAAGCTTCGAATCTTGGACTAACTCGACTTCCTTAGCACAAAATGTTAACCTTCATAATCAAGGCACGACGAGCTTCAATCCGCCTTTATCCAACATTCGAAATCCTTTAGTAGAGCTTCGAAAACTCGGGAGCCCCTCGATTTCCACGAGTTTTGCCAGCACAAAAGAAAATATTTTCGACCAAAAGGGGATTTTTGAGAGTATTGGTAGTAATAGTCTGTATGGGGAATATTGGAAGAGTTTTGATAGGTTGCTTGAGTCTCAAGTAATTGGGCCGTCGTCGTTTGCTGTGCAGCCAAACATGCCCTTGGTAATGTCATCACACAATCTTGGGCTTCTTGCTGATGATCAAACTCATATGAACCATGCACTTGAATGTTTTCTAGACTTGTAGCAGAAGATGCATATATATCTATCTATATATATATATATACCACTTTATTTATATATCATGTCCATGTAGGATTTTGATTGGAAGTGTAAAAATAACAAGCCTTTTTTGGAAAATTTTATTTGAATTTTGATTTGAGCATATANGCCTATTTAGTTTATGAAAATAGTAGTTTTTTTCAAGAAAGTTTCTTTCATGACAAATTACTTATTGCTACTGTGAAAACAGCACCTCTCATTCTCATAGGGTGAAGATGGCTGTTTTTCTCTCCTTTTCTCATTTCTTTTAATTTTTGGAATTATGAGGAGATTATTTTGACTCAAAATAGCTAGGCCATTTTGACTATAATAGGAAAAGTTCAGAGCCATGCATTTGATGATACATGTATATCTTGTTTGGAAACACTATTTGAATGTACTTATGGATCTAAATACCCAAATGATGTTTTGATGTTAAAATTAAACAAGAATGGATGTAAATATTCAAATGGTGTTTGGTGTTAAATTAAAAACAAAATTGTGTATAATTTGGTTCTCCACAAACTTTATTATAAAAAATTAAAAGATTTAGACTTTCAGTTTTCGATAAGTCAATTTGCTAAAGTCCATCTAATACATTGACCTAACGGAAATGCAACACTTAATTTCTAACTAAAAATAGTAACAAAGGATTATATTTTTTAATGTTGAAATTTAAAAATCTAATGCATGCTTAATTTCCCAATTAATCAACGAATTTGACTTTGACTTGAAAATTTTTGAAATGAAAGTGAGGTAACATTTAATATATTGACATTCCTGGATTTGGAGATAGAAAGCGAAGAATTTAACAAATCTACGTACATTAGAGCACCCACAATGTTTTGAGTCTCTTTTTGTATATGTGGCATATAATTGGACTTGAATCTTAAATAACATGGACAAACTCAAGTAAAAAAACTCAAAAACTTTGCAATGCAAAAATAAACATACTAGGTCTAGCATACATGCCAACTAATAAAAATATTTTAATATGTTTTTTTTATTAAAAGAAAAATTAAATTAAGAATAAATGATGGGTGTTTGGGTTTGTACTTGGGTCCAAAATAGACCCAAGTGTGAACTTGGTCTCTTTTTTTTATTGCCACATAAGCTAGACCATGTTTACTTTTAATTGCATTGAAAATTATTTTTTTATAGACTAAGTCTATTTTCCATGAGGCATGTAATTTTTTGTTAAGAGATCCAAAGCATTATGGGTGCTCTTAGTAATGAAAGTGTAAAAGAAAAATAAAAATAAAACATTTTGTTTTCAATCTGAAAACCGGGTGGACCCAAATCCAAACATAGGCTGGTTCGGGTATTTGGATTGGACGGCCCGGAGTTGACCCGATATAGACCTAGTAATTTTTAATTTTTTTGCCTTTTTAAAATAAAAATTACTATATTTTAGAATAAAAATTATTGTGCATATTTATGCGCTAATATTCATGATAAATAGTAATATTAAGACCTTAAAAAATAAAATTTGCAATTATTCGATTTTACAATAAAAGGGGAAAAATAAGAAAAAACAAATGAAATCTTCTTCCTTTTATGTCCCACTTTTTGACTTCTTTGTCTGTTTGTCTCTCATAGGAAGAGAATTTTGAAACCGGGAAACACGCTCAAGTTCACAGCTCACCTCCGATTTCTAGGGTTTCGAATTCTTCAAATCGACCCTGAATATCTTCTTCGATCCCTTTTTGCCAGCCTTCTCCAAATCCAATCAATCACCGATCAATTTCAATTTGAATTTCAGTTTCCATCCCCGTTTCCTCAGCTCGCCAGCTCGAATCTTCCTCTGTCTCGAAAAAAATACTTTCTTGATTTCGTTTCTTGATTTTTTTTTTTCGTTTTTTTCGTGCATTTGATGTCCTTTATCTTCATTGCTTTTAAATTCTCCAATAGCTCGGGGCAGGAGGTAGTGGGTCGAGCCCAAATTTCATTTTAGCTCGTTTGACAGTAATCTAGATCGAAAGTCCATCGCCTTCGCGAGTCACGCATGGCTGCGCCTCGGAGCGTGGTGGTGGATGCCGGCAGCCGTCTGTCGGACAGGGATGAAGAGAAGGACGACGAATCCCCGTCGGGGAAGAAGCTGAAGGCGGAGAGGTTCCCGCTCTCTCGGTGGGAGTTCGCTGCAGCGCTGGGGGTGTTTTTGGTATTTTCCACCGGGCTGCTGTGCGTTTACCTCACCATGCCCGCCGCAGAGTATGAGATGTTGAAGCTGCCTCGTAACCTCTCAGATCTCCGCTCTCTCAAGTAAAGCAGTCTTGACTCTTTCAGCCATCTCTATTTTGTTTTAAGGTTTTTGGATATTAAGATTGATTATACAGCTAGTGTTCAGTCCTGCAATCATTTAATTACCAGAATCGCGTGTGGCGGTATTTGTATGCTTAATAGTCGAATGATTGTATATGCCATCCGATCAGCATTTGGTTCGATGTTGACATTCTGTCTAGCCTGAATCGGTCAGTTTATTCTGTTATTGTTTTCTAAGTCTTGAAGTTGAATGTTACATTTTTTCTGATGCTGCGTAGGAAAGTTGTATACTTTGTCATCATATCTGGGATTTAAAGGTTATCTTAAGAAGTTCTTGATGGAGGTCTGTATGCTAGTTAGCTTACCAAGCTAGGCAATAGACTAACTAACTAAAGCGTTCAGCTTTATGTTCTGTTTGGGAGCAAAGTACATACATTGTTTATGAACTCTGTGTTGTAAATGTTGCAATTGTCTAATATAGGGATAAAAATATTGTTTTATGGATATTGGAACTTCGTATTGGAGTGGAAGAGTATAATATCAGGTCGAAGGTTTATTAAATTGATTTGAGGTGCATGGAATAAATCTAGTCAAGTTGAAACTAAGTACTAAGTTCTCTTTTCTTACCCAGCTTTACAGTTCTAATTTGTTTGCACTTTTCAATATATGCTCTAGGGATCATCTCGCTACGTATGCTCAAGTGTATCCAGCGAAGTTCATTCTTGGTTACTGCTCGACTTACATATTCATGCAGACATTCATGATACCCGGAACTATTTTCATGTCCTTATTAGCCGGAGCACTTTTTGGTGTTGTGAGAGGTATTTTCTTAGTTGTCTTCAACGCCACAGCTGGGGCATCTTCTTGCTATTTTCTGTCCAAACTCATCGGCAGGCCCATTGTCAATTGGCTGTGGCCTGAAAAGCTCAGATTTTTCCAGGCAGAGGTACCATTTGTCACCGAGTTTTTTTTTTTTTTTTTTTTTTTTTTTCAATTTCAAGAATTGGAAAACACCATGTATCTTTTGTTTCAGATTGCAAAGAGGAAAGAGAAATTATTGAACTACATGCTTTTTCTGAGAGTAACCCCAACACTGCCAAATCTGTTCATAAATTTGGCATCGCCTATTGTGGACATACCATTTCATATTTTCTTTCTGGCAACTGTTATCGGCCTCGTTCCAGCTTCCTATATTACTGTTAGAGTAAGACCATTTTTTATCTGTTTCCATCAAATTGTTTCCAATAAAAGTTTCGTTTAGTTGCCATTGCTAAATTTTGTTTCTGTTAGGCTGGGCTTGCGCTTGGAGAACTTAAGTCGGTGAAAGATTTATATGATTTTAAGACGTTGATGGTACTCTTCCTCATTGGCTCGATTTTATTGTTGCCGACCGTTTTGAAGAGGAAGCGCATATATGAATAAAGCTCGTGATTTTTTAACGATCGATTTTGTGATGTGGAAGTTTCAGGTTTACTTGTCATACATGGTTTTTTTCGGTTTTTTTCACAGCACTTATTTAGGCTGTCTAACGGGCGAAATCTTGAATTTGAACTGATATATATATATATTGTAATTCATTCACAGAGCATAATTATTGAATCTGTATAATTTTCTGAATATCAGAATTGAGACACTTGATATAGTCAGGTTAAGATATGAGCTGTGGTCTCATTTTATAGTATTTGATGAGAAATGTTGACACCTTTTGGAGTTGCATTGAATAGAAGCTAATGTTTTGTTGTATCATAGCTCTTTTACTATTTTTTGTGTGAGGTTAGACTATCCGTCAAACGGGTTGATCCATTATATATATTTTTCAATTTCAATAATATCCGTTATATACATTCTTTTTAATAATGTTATAATTTTTTCATATTGATTGACATTCAATTTGAAAGTATACATCTACAAGATTCTAATTATATTCGACCCAATAAAATAGCCAGATTAACACAATCCATAATCACTTCAAGCCTAAGTACACCAAATTTAAAATCTTGGGCCTACAAAAAAGACTAATCTTGTTAAGTATAAGAATATTAAGGTGATATCCACACAAATGTATCCAATCCATGTAGTAGTAAAGAACTTCATTGACAGGTTTAACAAAGAGTGAGTACTGAGTAAAACTTATAAGATGCCATTTATTTAATGTGTGGGATATTACATAAGATGGGTGGTTGGTATAGTATTAGGTATCTGATATTGCATAAGATGGGTCGATCGTAAGCAAAACAACTTATAGCGAAAAGACATCAATCCCCTTTCTTCAAACTTGCATCTTCCCAGGTCCCGAATGAAGCTGGAGAGTTTCGCTTTTGACGACCTGAAGAACGCCTGGTTGTTCTACCCAAATAAGGAAAAAAAATGAAAAAAAAAAAAAATCAATCACTATACGTAAAAGATTAATATATGTAGATTACACAATCCAAGGGAGAAACTTCAAACAAACTTTATGCACAGATTAGCTTTGCAATGAGAAGCGGAAGAGATAAACAATAAGCACCTCCAATATTTAACACACAATAAGTCGACAATGATAGACAATGTGAGCTTCGATTATCATTTGTACTCCAAGACCAAACATGATAAACCCAGAATCTTGTAATGAGAGTAGGTTGCAACTACAAGCAAACACAATTGCACCAAAAGCATATCAAAATGCCAACAATCCATAATGCACAGAAAACCGTTCGACAGCTTGTAATTTGCAAATGACTCGGCAATTCAGCCGTGCTCGATTAACGAAACAGAAATATACTGAAGCACCAAAAAAGAAGAAAAATAAATAAATAAAAGGAGCACAAACTTACTGGAGATCTGAGAAACCTGATCGGGAGTCAGTTTAGCAGAGAACCCACTTGCAGCATGCTTGTAGCTATATAACAAGGCATCCTTTGCAGCATCCTCACTGTTCACCACAGAACAAATCACAAATATAAACAAATAAGTTAACTGGATTTATTTTCTTTCTTTGTTTTTTTTTTTCAAATGAGCAAAAACTTAAACAAGGCCCTCAAAAAGATTCAAGATCTATTTCACCCTACCCCATGAGAGTTTTAACCTTCAGATCAACGAAAACTCAGGTTGGTGTGTGTGATTGTGTGTGATCGGACGGCTAAAACATAGAATCGATTCTACCCTGACAGCCCCATCTCAAATTCATCAATTTCAGTCCTCGGATTGGAACAATCACATCAAAAATCCAAGAAACACGCATAAACCTCATGAGGGTCGCTAAAGACTGGAACTTTTTCACACCATAACATGACTAAAGTGCAATTTTTCGACAGAAAGGATGAATCAAGAAAGAAATACGAGGAAAAGAATTGTTCACCTGCCAAGAACAGATGCGAGGGTTTTGATGTGATACTCTTCAGACTCGAGGCCTTCAGGTCTTTCGGTGTAAACTATGTGAACTTGGGCCTCAGATGGAGACGAACTATCCGCCATTGATGGGATCAAGATCAAGAACAAGAACAGCAGCGATAGTTGGGACAGCAAAATTGGTTGGGAGAACTTTTCCTTCATTACACCTTGGTGATATTTATTTTGGGGATTTCTTGATTTGTGCCCTTTTCTCTTCTTACGGGCTAAGGAATAAGGACCGTGTGGAGAAATTATTGCTCTTCAGGAAAATTTTAATTTCGTGTTCTAATTTATTGACTATTGTGTATAATAAATTATATATTTATTTGTTTCTAATTTTCTTTTTTTTTTTTCATGTAATATATAATAAATTATCAATTATTGTATACATGAATACTAATTATTTCTTTCTAAGAACAGTTTCCTTTTAAAACAAAAAAAAATGTACACAAAATAAAATAAAATAACCAATTTATAATTATAATTCGAGGTGTAAACGAGTTGAACCGAATCGAGCTCGAGCTGATGGTTCTTGAGCTCAAACTCAAACACTTCGCAAGTCGAGCTCAACAACGCTTGTCAACCAAATGAACCAATACTTGAACTCGATTTGTGCTTGTTTATCTATTAATGAGTCGAGCTCAAGTTTTTACGAGCGGAACTATAAAAAATCACATAAAAATTTTTCTATTCGAGTCTTATCGAGCTGATACGAGCCATGCTTGTAAATAAACGAGATTTAAACGAACCTGAGTTAAGGCCTTGTCGAGTAAACTGAATTTACGAGTGATTCATATCATGTAACTGTAAAATACAGTCTTATGGTATCTTATTATTTGACTTGTACAAAATAAATTAAACAATAAACATATGTTTTTGCTTGAAATTAAGTTTGTATACATGTGTAGGTGAATAGAAAAACTGAATCGGATGTGACATTATATAATAGATCAAGTTATGACAACTCAACTTGTACAATGTTTGATTAAGTGGTAAATGTGAATTATGGTCCAACAAAATAGCTTTTGTTCGTAAGAATGTGGACGAGAATTCAATTTATATCGTGTGGTCCATTCTTCATCGTTCTTTATGCTATATGTTCCGTGAACATACCTCAAGTTACGTGATAATTTAGCTAATAGTTTATAAATAAATTTCGAATATATAACTAATAGATTATGTCTTATACTTGAAAAACTAACTGATATGATAAAATTTGAAAGTGTTTTGTAAAATTAGTGAGATAAAAAAAATGAAACGGCAAGCTATATATCCAATGAAGTTTATGAGATAATTTCAATTTTTTTAAAAAAACTCATGTTATTAAACTAAATTTATTTGAATACACAGCTGACCAGATAAACTATAGTCTAACTTATGATTATTACCAACAAGAGATAATCCATCAATATAAAATATAAAATAATTTATCTATGTATTCATCTCACTTTTATTTACTTTATTTATCCATAAATTTTTAAATAACAACAATAAGATCTACACACTTTTTATAAAGTTTTCTATCCATTTTCTCACATGTTGATAACTATTAATTATTATTTTAAATTCTTAGGTCATATTAATTTTAATCATTACTCATTCTCTTTCAAAATAAGTGTTGTTCTATATTTATTGTTCAGAATTAACCAACAGAAAAAATTACTATATATAAATCTAATCTATTAGTAATACTCCTAATCATCTTTATTTCTCCCTTTCTTATTGTTAAATTATTTACCATAATTTTATTTTTATCCTAATGAATTAGTGATAAAAATAGAAAAAAATGATAAATATTATAAAACGGTATTTAATTTAAGTAAACAAAACAAAGTGTCTAAAGCAAAATATAATTAAAAGCATAATATCTCTATTCTATATATCAACCACACCCTCCCACAAAATCATTTTCCAAATGAAAACCTTCGCATAGGAGCATAAATTTTATGGTGCTCATATGAGCACTATAAGCCACGCCATAATATGATGTGGCACATGAGTTGGCTTTCTTTATTTTATTTATTAATTTTACTTATGGCGAGACTTTATTAATACTTTGCTTACGAGGCTTTCAATCCCCAAATCAAATTTAAGGGTTTGTAAAAATGGGCAAATCAATTTTTCGTGAAAAAGAAAATCTACAGATACGAAATTCAAATCTAAAGGTTGAGAATTTCAGTCTCGCCTTGCGTCGGCCCATCCGACCCAAAACCAAAACCCCACACCCGTTTCCTGACCTCACGCACCTGCTCGAGGCGTTCTATCTCCGCCCTCCATGTTTTCATTTATTTTCTTTCTTTTCCTGTTTCTTTTTAATTATATAAATTATCAGCAATTAATATTCCCCTGAATTCAATTTTCCTTTGTCTGCTTCTTGTTTTTGTTTAGTTTCTCACAAATTTTTTATGGGGTTTTGTAGTTTCGTGGCTTTAGAATTTAGGTTCTTCAACCTAATTTTGGAGTTTAATGGTAAAAATGCATTATGTTTGAAAATCTGTGATATTTGGTTGTCGAGGGCTATCTGTAAGCATTCTGAACAGCTTGATCAGTTATATGAACCAACTGTTTAGCTGGCATGAGGAGCAATGAACTCTCTCTAACATGGAGAGTGAAGACTGCCAATGATCGTCTGGGGAGTAGGCACGAATTCTCACAATTTTTTTTGTATTTCTTTTACAATTATGTTTATTCTTATGGGAAAATCAAGTATAGAACATGGGAACAGTCCTATTTAAGAAGGATTGCTTAATTGTTGATAGCAACCTCATATGTGCCATGTTGGAATTGATAAATAAATCAATAAAGCCAACTCATGCGCCACATCATATTATGACATGGGTTATGGTGCCCATATGGGCACCATAGAATTTCTGAGCAAAGGAGTGCATATATTACTTCAAGATCTTTTTTAGTTTTTATCAGCCACTCATAGATAAACACTTTTATAGGAGATCATGTTCAATATTTATGGCATTCTCGTTCACTCATTTTTTTGTTTCCTGCACAACGATCTCGTCATTCTCATTCACTCAATATTTATGGCATTCTTCGATTTGACATACATATTGCATATATAAAATAAAAATAATTTCATCCATATTTATAAATAAAATCAATTTTATTATAAACTCAATTTAAAAAACATCTTATAACAATATAAATTATTTTATATAAATAATAAAAATCTAATTCATTAATACACCATAAAATAATTATTTTATTACTTTTTTTTTCATAATTTTGGATAAAATTACATAAAATAAATTTTAAGAAATATTATAAAATATTATTCTCAATTTAAATAGATTATATAAAAAATTGAATGTTATTATGTTATTTAAAATATTAAATATAAAATAATATCATAATGAAATTTTATAAAATAATTTTATATTTTATAAAGTTAGAAAATAATACATTTTTACGTAAATTTTAAATTATTATTTATATGAATTTAAAATACTTGAAAAACCAATAAACGTGAGACTCCAATTCTATAAATATAAATATAATCACAATACAATAAAGTTTATTTTGTTTAAAAGAAACGAATCAAATATATGAAGTTGTAAATAATATCAGTTATATATATATAATTTTAAACATAATTAAAAATATCTTTTTTTCGCAAATTTAGTGTAAAAAATATGGAAATTATTTGAATTATCACTTTGTTATTGATTTATTATTGTTGCATATTCATCACATATAATTTCACAATAAAAATATCAATTACAATAATTTGAAATTATTGTATAAATATTAATATATTTAAGTATCGTGTAATACAACCTGTCATATGTAAAAATAACACGTAGCAAGACAAGAAAATTTTTTCTTATTTATTTCTATAAATAGGGGTCTTATCGTTTCTTCAGCTTTTCACTACAAAATGTTTCCAAGAACGTAACTTTCCTCGCAAAAGCCCTCAATGGGGGTCGCACACTCGCACAGTAATGGCAGATGCTTGAATTTCTTACAGCCGAAACCCTTTTGATTTTTCAGACAGCGTGAGACTTGTAGAAGCAAAAAGATTCTGTCTTTAAGGGTAAAAGGAGATTGTTGGGGCTCTTTTTCAAGATTCAGTCTTTTCAAGTTGCAATCTTTACTGTTGAAGGGAGATGCTGAAATTATGGGTAATTTTTCGCTGTATTTTCTGTTTGATGGGCTGTTTCTTAGCTTCTGGCAGAGTAATCTTGATGACCAGCAAAGTTAACATATCTTTTGAAGACATTGAAGCTAATTTTGGTGAGTCTGGTTTTTGACCTTCACCTATTTTTTAGTGTTCTTGTCTGGGTTGATGCCGATTGATTTGTGATGAACTTGAATCTGATGTGGGTCGAGCTTTGGTACAGCTATATGGATTATGGAGTTGTATTGTACTATTTTTAGATCTCCTAAGTGTTGTTTCTTTACTTTGTTTGTCTGTTAATCTGTTTTTTCTGAAAAAAAGTGGTCGATATTTTTCACTTCTATCAGATTAATTGCTCCGTTGATTCGATTTTATCTTATATTTTGGTGGGTTAGAAGTAAAATTTAGCTGATGCAGAAATCCAACATGGGCTTGAGCACTTTTCTCATTTGTTCATTGTGTTCAAACTTTTAGCTGATGATAAGTGGCCATTTGTGTCAGAGTTGATCGAGTCTCATTGCTCAGTTTAGTGCTGCAAAATATGTCTTTGTGATCACTGATATTTCAATTGGGGATATAAGAGTTCGTGTTCGTTAGTGTTTTATTAATATCGGTTTAGGTTTGTTATTCTTATTTCATCAAAACAAGGTCAACTGTTCTGAAGCAAGTGTTTGTATGCTAGGTCATTTAAGTGACGTATTCTGATAAAAAAGAAAAGAAAAATAAAAATTAAAACTCCTTTTCTTCAGCACCACCTATCAAGGAAACTGGAAAATATGGAACGTTGGATTTGGCCGAGCCTTTGGATGCGTGCTCACCGCTGACTAATAAAATAATTGTTAATACGAATAAATGGAGACATCACTTTGCTTTGATAGTCAGAGGAGGATGTAGCTTTGAGGACAAAGTTCGAAATGCGCAAGATGCAGGGTTCAAAGCAGCCATTGTTTATAACAATGATGACAGCAATTTGGTTGCAAGTAACATTCTTTACACTGCAAGCACACTTTACCTGCAGATTATTTAAGTATATATATTTATATATATTGGCATCTAGCTTATGATGATATAAAAACCAACTTCATATGCGTAGGCAATATTCGCCTAGCTAGTGAATGTGACTAGTAATTGACCCGTAGAAGACTAAGACAAACTCTTAGATGATTAAAGGAAAAAAAAAACAAATTAAATTGAT
>BKCP01005516.1:1888931-1901656 GCA_008636005.1 Striga asiatica | reverse complement strand
GATTTTACGTCGTCGACAAGTGGAACCGGGGGGGACGTCGAAGACGAATACGAATATTAAAGGTATGCAGCCAAGGTATGTGATTTAGAAGAACTACGTGGACTTTGATTCCCAAATAAAGGGATACGTAGGCACCTTATTTAACATTATTAAGTTCGAGTATAATTTTTTGGCAACAAAATTTTTCATCGTACACGATATTCGAACTTAATAACTGTTAACTAAGCTCAAGTCCATTACATTAATAATTTTTTTCTTTACACTTATTCGACTTCATTTGACGTACAATTTAGCATTTCTAAACTACCTCAAGTTGTACTTCTCCGCCATACTCAATAAAATACAACACCGTTAACCGTTTGGTTCCAAGAATTGACGCCCGATCATTATTTTTGTTTCATTTTGAAATGATATAGACAAACATACTCAAAAACTTATATTTTCGAAGTATATACAAACTATTTATTCAAATAAACATTAATATACATTAAAATAACAAAAAAAGTAAAAAAAAAAATTAATAAACCCGCAAACCCGCCGGGCCCGACCCGGAACCGACTCGACCCGCCGGGTTTGCGACCCGGCGGTTAAGGGCCGATTCAGTGAACCGGCCCTTAGTTACAAGCGGGCCGGGCCCAGTTCACTACACGGTGAACCGCCGACCCGGCGGGCCGGGCCGGGTTTCGACCCGGCCCGGCAAATGGACACGTCTAATGGAAAGTAGAGTTTATCCAACATTTTTTAGTTTGCATATATCGAAGGCCATATGAGGAGAACACGCCATTCACCTACATTTTTTTTATTTTTTTTTATTTTATTTTATTGAAAAAAAAATTCTTTGATATATTAAATTTCAATATTTAAAAATGGTTGATTTAAGTTTACTTTTGTAATTGAGACCTAAATTGCATTATTTTTAATTTACGAGTGATTTGTGTGTAATTCTACTTTTAACGTCGTACTTTTATAAAAATTTTCAAAAATCATTGCAAATACATAGAAGGACCATAAAGCTATTCATGTGGAAACTGTCCCTTTTAGCATTTCCTTCTAGCGAAAATCTGAACAGAAGACATGTAATGTTGGAGGGTTTATGTCCGAGGTGTGGATGTAGGGAAACTAACTATCACTTGTTTTTTGATTGTTTGTGGGCGAAATCCTTTTGGAAGCATACTGGATGGTGGAATATTTTATGCGGTGCTTGGAGGGGTGATTTTATCCTTCTTTTTTTGTCTCTTTTGTCCGGGCCCCGAGGCGATGATTTTCGTGTTTTCGCGGTGGGTTTGTGGCTTGTTTGGTTTGAACGTAATCGATGTCGTAAGGGGCTAAAAGCTAGGAGTGTTGAACAAGTGCTGGAATTTGGGGCGGTTTGGCTGAAGGAATTTGATCTAGCGGGCTTGGGATTGTTAGCTATTGGGCTACGACCAAGTATCGATTCCATCTCCATCTGGAGGGGTCGGGGAAGATGTAGCAATGGTTTGACGCTCCTATGTGACGCGGTGGTTCGTGATTCGGAGATTGGCCTCGGCGGGTGGATTCGTGATTCCTCAGGGGCTTGTCTAGCTTTTTTCTCGTCTTGGTTGTCGGGATCCTTTTCCCCTTTAGTAGCGGAAGCTTTAGCCCTTCGGTTTGGGTTGCGCGTTGTGACGGACTTGGGCTTAAATATCCAATCCGCCTTATCGGACTCCATGTTAGTTGTCAGTGGTATCTCCCTCCGTCATGAGCGTGACCCTCTGTTCGAGGTGTTTGTTGACATTATAGGTCTCTTGTCTCTTTTAGATTGTGGTCGGTGTGAATATGTAGCTAGGGATCAAAATGGAGTAGCTCACAACATAGCAAGGTGGGCGATCTCGTCGCACACCTCGTGTGTTTGGAGTGATTCCCTTCCTATTTGGTTCTCTTCTTTTCTATCGGATGTATCGGACTAATGTCCTCTTTTGGTTATGTTATTGGGTTTTAAGTACAAAAAAAAAAAAGTATAAGTGTGGTATATTGACCTCCCTTCTGATACAAACCTCATGATATGAAATTTTAGGTGTGGGGTGTGATGGGTATAAATTATAAAGATATTAAGGGTGTGATTGTTTATGGATTCAATTAGTTTTTATTTGGTTTGTTTTTTAACTATAGTTAATTTTGAAAAAATGTGGTATGGTTAGTTTTTAATTGATATATTAAATAATATTTAAATAAAATAATTAAAGTTGATTTGATGTAAAATAAGAGAAAAATAGTTGGAAGTTATGGTTAGTTAAAATTATGTGAGTGGATGAATAGTGAATTAAAGTTGATGTGATGTGTAAGAATGATTGTTTGATATTATTTAATTATATTGATAATATTGAAGATGGTGGAGTTGGGTTAAAGTTGAGTTGAATTTGGATTCTGATTAGTTTTTTTACTGTTCAAATCATATCCAATCGCCCCCTAAATGGTTGTTGATCGGGTACAAGTAACTTTTAAGGCCTACGAAACACAAAACACATAGAATTATAATCATATTGTATGATACACCTTATGCAGTTTCTTGGCTATAGTACATTAGTACTCACGAGTTAGTATCTCTGTCAACTGATATGACAAGAAATTAGCATATCATATACAATATATTCAAAGATCACGTGATTTTGACACGTGACTAATAGACACATCTTAATGTACCAATGATGAGATAAAAATATTTTATGATTCATATAATAAATGTCTACACCAAATGATAGTATATTAAGATCAAACTTATATATCTAAATATGAATTAATTATTTTTACTTTATGCATATTAATAAAAAATAAACATAGTAATTTTTAAAAAGTTAAGATTAATTGATTGATTATGCAATTTAAAGAATATTTTTAGCGTTCAATATTTTTTTAAAGGCACAATAATAAAGACCGAGATTCTAAAACTTTTGTTATATTTTGAATTCGGATTTTATAAATATAGAGACTGAGATTTCTAAGAAAAAAATATAAACAAAAACATACACACTTAATAAATCTTAGCCGGATTTTTTAAATGATAAAATGAACTAAAGCCCGAAATTTAAGGTAGCATGTAATGCTGTATGATTTTAAAGAAAAAAACTAAGAAAAATAATAAAACTTACTATTTATAAGTTGCATTAAATTCTGACCTATTTTGTTGCTACTATTTTTGGTAAATGATAATTCTTATTATGTATATATAGATATAGATATAGACATAGATATAGATTTTAAAAGTTTAGATTGTTCAAAATTTTGAATTGCATTTTAAGTTTGTCCAAAATTTGAATTCAGGCCGATTTTATTAAGTAATTGTTGAAAAAATCACTACAAATTTGTTGGAAACATTGTTGATTCTGAACAAAATATAAAAAAGTAAAACTGAAATATAATTTTAGATCATTGAAAAAAAAATCATGTGTTTGAGTAGAAACAAAGTTACCTATTGCTAGAGATTTTTAAATTCTTGAACAAATCCTTAGAGCATGATTGGATATAAAAAATTTTTGTTTTGATTGGATTTTTGGTTTGGGTTGGTTAAATATGAAAAAGTTGGTATGGTTAGTTATTAGTGGATATATTTAAATAATATTTGAAATAAAATAATTAAAATTAAATTAATGTAAATGTAGGAGAGAGAAGATGTGAGGTGATGATTAGTTAAAATTATGTGAGTTGATGAATAGTGAATTAAGGTTGATATTGTGTGTAAGAATGATTGATTGATATTATTTAATTATATTGATAATATTGATGATAGTGGGGTTGAGTTAAAGTTGAGTTAAAAAAAGTGGTTGAGTTAAAAATGATTGGATTTTTTTGGGTTGGATTTATATTCAATCATGCTCTTAATGATTTTTAAATATTACAAATTTTTTAATGCAATTTAAATTCATCCAAAATTTGAATTTAGTCCGACTTTTTGGAAACATCTAATGAGAAAGAAACTTGAATTTAAATGTTCACATAAAAATCGTAAATGAGCATTTTCAACACAGTAGAAATATTAATAGGTTTATATTTGTTGTCACATAGTGTAGTGTGAACGAAACTCCATTTCGCCCCCAAACATTCTTCCTCGCGCGAACAATCCGGCATCCATAGATTTAGCTCACTTTATTTCGATTATGATCACCTGCAATAAGTCGGGATGTTACCAACTTTAGCACTTTGAATTGAGAGCACAAAAATTGTGTGTGCGTTGGAAGTATGTGTTGTATGTAAAACTAAAATTATATAGTTATGTATAATATTTGTACTTCCTCTCTCAATTGTTTATTACAAGCTATTATGAGAATAATCCTTATACTTTCGGACTTTATATTGAGATTGGATATAAGAAATTTAGGTTAGTTACGTTTGACTAAATAAATAAACTAACGCGTAGTCCATGTGATACACGGATAAATAATATTAATAATAATTATAAATTAAAGGTATGAATAAATAATTTAAATAATAACTGTAAATTAAATATTTGGAGTTAACAAACAATATGAAATTATCTTGTATAAAAGAACATAAAACATATATGTTTAAAAATATATATAATATTATATATTATTCTTGAAAAATGTAAAGTCACCTAGAATTTTTCTAAACTATGTTGTAAGGACAAAATGTATAAAAAGTATTTTCTAAAGACAAAATGTATAAAAACGCTTAAATGTAACCTCTATAAATATGTACATATATAGATATAGTCATATAGATGTTAATGTATAGAAAATGTATAAAAATATTTAAAAGTATTATATGCGTGAATAATGGTAGTATAGTCTAATTTTATAGAGTAGAAACAATATCATTGTTATTTTTGTTTAAGTATATTAATATTATCTGTATAATAAAATTCCATTCACTACAATAATCACAAAATGTTATTAGACAATAGGTAAAACAGAAGCTTGAATTGCCCGTTATTAGACAATAGATAAAACAGAAGCTTCAATTGCCCTTCTTACCTAGGTTTCAATTTCCCTAACATCTTTCTCCAAAAGTGTAACATTTTATTTTATTTGTAACATTTTTCCTACAAAATTGAAGTGTAACATTTTATTTTATTTTGTATCACTTTCATGTTTTTATTGAAACTGTAACATTTTATTTTATATTTTGTATCATTTTCATGTCTTTATTGCAACACAACTCTACTCTTTCTGGAACACTTTTCTTTACAAATCATAATTTTTTATATCAATTTCAAATATTTGCAATCATTTTAAATAATTCATAATTAAATATTATTGAGAAATAGACACACAAATAACTTTTATAAATTAAATCAATAATCATGTCTATGTACAAAAAAAAAAAAAATCTGTAGAATACACTTTCCATCCACATCTAAAGCAAAAACATTACATTCTAAACGTTGTTAATCGATATTAGTAAAGAGTCTAGATATCTTCAAAATATACATCATAACTGTCACCACCCTCACTTGCTAGCTCAATTCACTGCCGCCATCAATATGCCGAGGTAACAAGGCCCGTGGATTATAACTTTGTTGCTTCACCTACACCATCCTGATGAAAATAAGGTTTTTTTACATACAACCAATTGTTAGTACGCATCTCAAAGTAACAACCAAAATATCCTATATATCACATTTCATCGAACTTAGAATTATTTTTTTTTTTTAGTTCAGAAGCGCCCATTTCACATCGTGAAATATCAGGTTAATGCGACAGACCCAACCATTGCTTAGGGCAATTCATCACTACTCATCGAACTTAGAATTAAACCGTTAAAACCTACCAAAAGCATCATATCAAGGATCTTTAAGTATTTTCAATTCTGAAATTAAAGCGCAAACCCCTAACAAGTTACATCAACTATAAGGAGTATCACATAATACAAGTTTACTTTTCCATCTAGAGGTCTTTTCAATGGCTCTCTATAAAAGTAAGTTTAAAGAAAAAAATAATAAAATAAGAGCTACTTAATAAGAATAAAAATGTAAAGAAGGGAAGAAAAAAAAAAAAAAGAAACGTACAGTAGCTTAAAGTGTTGTCCTATTTTTTCAACCCACAATTTCTCTACAACTAAACATACATAAAAAAACCAATTTTCACTAGACACACATAGGTTCAAAGATATAAAAGAGGTAATGGTTACATAAGACAATATTTTTCCCAACAAAATTGCTAAAGAAACAAAGACACTTGTTTCACCACTAAGGTGTAGGACAAATTGGCTTATCGTTTTCCAAAAACTTCACTTAGAAAGCAAGAGGACTACACACATATAATGGTTCCATTGGGGAGCTTATGCTCAATGGGACCTGAAATAACATAATTCTTGTTCATTTCACTATAGAGGCTCCATCTATCAAGTTATTTATCAGAGTTATAGGTGGGTTATGGGCAATGAACTTCTAAACATAATAAACATATAATATAATCATCCCCACTCCGCTACTCGTTTGCTCTGGCCTAACAACGTTCATCATTTGGTTGCATAGATGGTTAGTTGAACCCTACTCATTTCCATGTGTTAGCTTCTTGATAATATTTATACAAATACCCCAAACAACTTAATCTTTAATTTTTCAAACTTTTGCATCCTAAGTTCCATCTCCAAATGATACATATGCAAAATGTGACGACACATAGAGTTTAGCTCAACTAACCTTCCAAAGCCAATGTAATCTTCCAAAGAGCTTGCCTCCACTAACTTCCAAAGTTTAAGTAACCTTGGCATGCTAAGCTGTTCAACCTTGCTTGATCTTACAATGCAAAATATTTAAAAAAAAAAAATGAAAATTAGATGAGGCCCAATAAACACAAATTTATAAAAGTATCCTTCTTTATAAGATTTCATCTGTGAGCATTAACTATCTCATCTCTGCCAAAGTAAAGAATACTAATCATGTCAAGTGCTTTGATCTTTGTTATTTCAAATCTTAAACACTACATCTTTTCTTTATGTTATTTCTTGCTCTTTTTCTGTCTCTCTTCAATGGTGAAAACTAACGACTATATCAAAAACAAATTACCAGTATGTAATTTTTCGATGCCCTTACCAAATGGTTCATCCTCTTCAAGCCAAATAAAATCCCGTAAATAGCTTATCAATTTCATAATACCAAGATGAAACTAGTACAATATTTCACCCAAAAAAAAAAATTATAAATAAAAATTACACAAGTTATGGCCGACATAATTTCATGGGGAAAAGAACATCACCATGGCAAGGAAAATCAGAGAAAATTGAATAACACATACTAAAACAAAACATTAACTCGACAAGTGACTGAAGAGGAAGTGAAGAGAGCGCTCTTTGAACTTAGTCCTAGCAAAGCACCGGGCATTGAGGGTATGTCGCCCCTTTTCTTCCAATTCTCCTGGGACATTATCCATAAATGCATTTTCGGAGCTGTTCAGGATTTTTTCTGTTGTGCTAGAATTCCTAAAAGTGTTAAGTAGAGTCTGTTAACCATACCCTTATCACTCTAATACCCAAAATTAAAAACCCAACCAGAATTTCTCACTATAGACCCATTAGTCTTTGTAGTGTTGTCTTCAAGATTATTTCCAAAATTTTGGCTTCGAGAATTAAGTCTGTTCTCTCTAGTTGTATTAGCCTTAGTTAGGCGGCTTTTGTTCCGGGTCGACAAATATTAGATAATGTAATTGTTGCTCAAGAATGTATGCATTTTATTAAGAATCACAAAAAAGGAAAAAAAATCTTTTGTAGCTATTAAGCTTGATATGGCTAAGGCCTTCGACCCAGTCGACTGGAATTTTTTGGTTGTTGTTATGTACAAAATGGGTTTTAATGCTCAATTCATCAAGTGGGTTTTGGCTTGTATCGACTCGGTCAGTTTTTCCTTTAATTTGGGTGGAGAGGTCTGTGGTTTCTTCAAATCTACCAGAGGAATTCGACAAGGAGACCCCATCTCTCCTTATCTTTTTATTTTGATCACAGAGGCGGCGTCAAATTTACTAAAGCAAGCGTGCGCTCAGAATGATCTTAAGGGGATTACAACTTGCAAGAAGGGGCCTATGATCACTCATCTATTCTTTGCGGATGATGCGCTACTTTTTTGTGAGTTGTCCAACAATTCTATACGCAAGCTAAAGAAAATTTTAATCGATTATTGTGATGCTTCAGGCCAGTTGGTGAACTTTGAAAAATCCTCTTGCTTTTTTAGTAAAAACACAAATATTGGGCTGAGGAGCGATGTGTGTAACTTATTAGGCGGGATGCAGGAACAAAGAAATGCCAAATACTTAGGGCTCCCTATGGTGATAGGGAGATCAAAGCGGGATGTGTTCAAGTTTGTGGAAAAGCTGGGCCAAGGCAAGTATTTTCCTAAGGGGGTATCTGCAATGCTTCGGTGGAAAACCAAGACTCTTGGGTCTGGAAAAGCTGGGTCAAGGCAAGGGCAGCTCTGAATCTTGGTCTCAGGTACAAGATGGGTGATGGAAGGAATATTCGAGTTTAGGATTCCCCATGGATTCCCAACATTGACAATTTTAGGCCAAAAGGAAAGAGGGGCAGGGATGACAATGTTAAATGGGAGTCTGATCTAATAGATGACAATGGGAGAGTCTGGAATAAAGCTCTGATTCAAAACATATTTTCAGCCAAAGAAGCAGAGGAGATTCTACAACTTCCAATTGGTGAACAGGGCAGAAAAGACAAGCTTGTCTGGATTTTTAACAATGATGGGAAATTCTCTGTCAAAACTTGCTACAAAGCAATCATGGATCGAAATGAGCTAACTAGATGTCAACCAGAATCAAGTAGAGGAGCCACAGCTTCGAAGAAAATCTGGAATAGCATATGGAAAATCAAAATAAAGCCCAAGCTCAGAATCTTCTTGTGGAGGTGTGTTCATGACTCTCTTCCAGTGGCAGAAAAGCTTAAGGTGAAAGGTATCATCCACGACTCTTGTTGCTCTATATGTGGTGATAAAACTGAAACTTTAATGCATGTTCTTTTTAATTGTCAAAGAGCTCAAAATATCTGGAAAATAGCTGCTGTCAGGTGGGATAATCCCTCGCTTAACACTGATGATTTTAGAAGTTAGTGGGATATTATTTGTCATGCCAAAAGAGGTGAATGCTGGGAGGACAGGATTGAGCTTACGGTTTATATGTTATGGTGGTTATGGAAAACCAGGAACAACTAGATTTTTGATAAAAAATTATTATCGAAAAAGGAAGGTTCTGACAGGGCAATGGAGGAATGGCTTGAGTTTAAGGAATTAAATGTGTTTTCTCAAAACTGTAGAGAGTCGGATTTGAATGTTTGTCACACTGTAGGGCAAAGGACAATCTTTGTCAGTGCATGTGTTCTTCCTTGTGTGGGCAGTGGCTTTGGAGGAATTGTAGTGGAAGATTCAGGGGTTCTTTGTCGAGGCTGGGAAGTCTTTCTTGATCAATCTCATGACCATGCTGAAACTTTGTTACTGGGAATTAAGCACGCCCTTTGGAAAGCTTTCTTATTGAACTGGAAAAGCATTGCTGTTAGTGTTGATGACGAGGATATGGCTCAAGCTCTTCAGGCAGGAAATGATTTTGAAGGTTCTAGTAGAATCATATCTGAAGACATCTACTCCCTTAAAAATCTTTTCGGCTCTTGTATTTTTTTGTTTAACTTGCATATAGCTTGGGCTGATTCTTGTGCTAGTTTAGCTTTGAATTCGGTTATATCTTGTAGCAGTCATGATTGGTCTAATGCTTGTCCGGCTTGGTTGTAATCTCATTTCAGCCAAGTGCTTTGTTTGATCAGTAGATCATTTGTGTAATTAACGTTTATTTGTGTTTATATGAGTATCGTATCTATCGTTGCCGAAAAAAAAAAACACATACTAAAACAACAGAAAAAATAAAGAAAAATATTTCTCGGTTTGAATAAAACAGAAAAATCTTTCTTTTTATCCTTTTCATACTTTGTAGAAGTGTTTGTATACTTGTGGAGGAATCTACTTTAAAGTCCACGTGTTGGCCATAAAAGTAGCTAGGGTAGTAGAATGTAGGAACAATTATTTAGAGCATCTCCAATGGGCTGTTAATTGTAGAATTGTGGAAGGAGTTCAATATAAAATGTCTCCAACCGTGAATGTCTAGATTCTATTCATAATGACATGGCAAGAGAGAGAATGAATTAATTCTAGAACTACTTCTACATGTAGAAGTCATGTTAGACATGGTGATCCATATTTTTTAAGTTGAATAAATAAATTATTGGAGACTTTTTATGTGTTTGAACATCTATTCCTTACACGTAGATGAAAGACCATCTATTTAATTGCCACATACACTACAATTCATGCTTGCCATTGGAGATGCTCTTAGAAGAAGAAGACAACAACATGGTGAATCAAATAGATTATTTTCCTTCTTTTCTTTCCCAATGTGCATCAACATAATAACATCCCACCTACATTCTCTCAGTCTGCAAAAAAGTGGTTAACATTATCACCAAACTCCAGACAACAAAATTTTCAGACATCGTTCAGTTAGGAAAGCACAAAGAATTTCTGCACCACTAATTTTCCCAATCCCCAATTGCTCAAATCCTTCTCCAATCTCATTCTCATTGCTTCTCGTTGGCCTCTATATGTATATACTAAACAATTTTCCCAAGATCATTTTTTTTTTCTCATTTTCACGAAGCTTTCGCACTCCTCCCATTTTTCTTGCTCACGGCTTCACAAACCCTGCAAGCCAACGTGTCCAGGCTGGCGGCCCTCGCCTCCCGATAGCTCCCCAAAACCCCACACCTCCTCCACGCGTGATACTCAGCATAAGCCACAGGATCGTTCGCCAGCGACTTAACATAAGACGCCAGCTCATCCAACGACCCAAACTTAGTCCCGTCTATGATCGAGTGAGGCGGCACGAAATCCCTCACGTTTGGGGCCCCGAAATATATGGGGACTGCCCCAGAGTCGAGCCCGTAGAAGAGCTTCTCTGTCACGTAGCTCTCTGTCATGGTGTTTTCTATGGCGAGCACGAATTTGTAGTGTGACATGGCGCAGTGCAGGTGGTCCCACCACTTAGGTGACTCGTTCAGGTCATTTTTGCACTCGGGGTAGAGGGAAATGGCTCGGTCGAGCCCCCCCACATTGTTCAGACACTTGCCGAACGAGTGGGTCGGGAGTTTTCCGAGCAGCTTCTTGGCTAGCTTGTTTCTTTCGGGAAGACAACGTGATGAGGACCAATAAACGAGAGTTTTCTGCAAAGAAAAAAAACATTTGTGTTAAAAGTTTCAATTTTTACTACAGGGCTTAAACGAGGACCAATGAATCGTTTTATGAGGTTTCTTAATTTCTGATTACATCGTTTTTAATGGGAGATAATTGGTAATTGCGGTTGTTGTGAAAGAGGGCCCCGGCGTAAGTAGACTGAACATCGTCTTCTGCATGATAGCTGATAAAAATGTCCTCAAAGCCTGACCTCTTTCTACCAGCTTCAAGATCCATGTATATGCGAAGCGGTTCACCCACTCGTCTCTGTTAAATGTTAGAAAAAAAACAGTTAGTATCAAAAAGGTTGAATAAAGACCTCACTGAATGTGTGGTTGGCAAAACTATTTGACCTGAAACAATAAAATATGAGTCAAATCAAGTAAACAGATAGGCTAGAGCATAAATCTTGTTCCATATAGGTATTACAATGAAAAAAAGCTAAAAAATGGGCAAAAATTTTGAATCCCTTGAGTCTGAATTTGCCTTGCAAGTTGCAACTCATTTCTTCATTATTCCTTTACCGTAAATAATTGATCTGAAAACCATATTTACTGGCCTACGGGAGAACTCTATTGCTGATGGTGCTAGTTATGACATAAGGTTGACAAAAACTTAGAGAAATCTAACCATTCTCCATTCAAAACAACGGTTTGTGGTTTATTTTCACTTATTACAGGGTCCTTTAGATGTAAACACCTAGAACTCAAGCCCATGAGGCACCAAAAAACCATTTATATGATAAAAATATGGGGTTTAGCAATACATAGTCAATTGGGTTTATACGACAAAGATATGGGGTTTAACAATACACAGTCAAATTGGATTAATACGATCCTGCTGAAACCTGATCAATAGCTTCTGGTCTAAATAGTCAAATTGGGTTTATACGATAAAGATATGGGGTTTAGCAATACATAGTGAAATTGGATTAATATGATCCTGCTGAAAACTGATCAATAGCTTCTGGTCCACTGATGCATTTGTATGAAAAGCTGAATAACAGTTCCTATTGGCCACTCCAAATTATATCAACTAACCAAATAAATATGAATCAGTTTTATTGCTATAAGGCTACAAAAACACATACTAAGAGTCAATATGCCTATACATATGGTATAAATTTGTTAATGTATATGTGTTATAGATTAGGGTATCAACAAGTTGATTACAATAATCCCTTAGATTGGGCCTATCGACTTATTTTACTTCTTTAATTAGACTAGCCATTAGGCTCATTGACTTATTTTCCTTCTTTAGTTTGCTCCTAGACTAGTATATATATCATTCATCATTGTACATTGTAATCTTGAGTATGAATATAAACCGGAACTCGCTACAGCAGCCAAATGAGGGCACCGATAACCGGATCACAGAGTTTCAGTGATTAACAAGAAAAGTGCATTGTTCTATGCAGAATTCATAAAAGGGCAAATCACACAACAAAAAATTTGCAGAAAAAAGAACCCATCTCACAAAGGATAGAAACTAAGCTGGAAAATATGCGAAAAATTATAATCACCTGAACAATTGCAGG
>BKCP01005516.1:1863616-1879671 GCA_008636005.1 Striga asiatica | reverse complement strand
ATTTTCGCAGATATTGATGAATGCAATGACGGTAATCTCAACGTGTGCTTCGAAAATCGATGCGAAAACTTCGAAGGGGGTTTTAGATGTCTTTGCCCAAAAGGATACAATGGCGACGGAAGACGAGATGGAAATGGCTGCACGCGCAACGAATCGTTCGCGTACAAACTTGCTGCAGGTTTTCGAATAATATCTCTTGCTGAAATGCTCGAGTTATGTCATCCGATTTCACAATAACATTTCGAAATATGATAAAAAACAGGTATTGCTTCAGGGGTGATTCTTCTCCTACTATCTGCTTGCTCGCTGCATTTGCTACTCAAGAAAAGAAGACTACTCAAAATGCGAAAAGAGTTTTTCGTGCAAAACGGCGGGATTCTGCTGAAGGAAAAACTCTCCTCATCGGACACAACCACGATTTTCAGCTCACACGAGCTTCGAAAGGCGACGAAGAACTTCGACAGCAGCATGATAATCGGCCGAGGCGGATTCGGCACTGTCTACAAAGGCATCTTGCCCGAAAACAGAATCGTGGCCGTTAAAAAATCGAAAGACGTTGACCATAACCAAATCGAGCAGTTCATTAACGAGGTTGTTGTCCTGACCCGAATCAACCACAGGAATGTCGTCAAACTCCTCGGCTGCTGTCTTGAAACGCGCGTCCCTCTGTTAGTATACGAGTTCGTGAGCAACGGCACGCTTTTCGAACACATCCACAACAACAGGGCTGGACGACAGCTGGCGTGGGACGTGCGCGTTAAAATCGCCGCCGAGACAGCTGGCGTGCTCTCGTACTTACATTCCTCGGCCTCGAGCCCCATCATACACAGGGACGTGAAGTCGGCGAATATTCTTCTCGACGAGAGTTTCACGGCGAAAGTGTCCGATTTCGGGGCCTCGAAACTCGTGCCGTTGGATTATACACAGCTGTCGACTGTTGTCCAAGGGACGCTCGGTTATTTAGATCCGGAGTACATGCTGACGAATCAGCTGACCGAGAAAAGTGACGTGTATAGTTTCGGAGTCGTGCTGGTCGAGCTGCTGACGGGGATGAAGGCGTTGAGCTACGAGAGGCCAGAGGAGGAGATGAATCTGGCGAATTATTTTCTTTCTGTAATGAAACGAAAGCGGCTGTTCGAAATTGTTGCTGACAGGGATGAAGGCGTTGTGGAAGTTGCTGAGGTGGCGAGGAGGTGTCTGAGCGTGAGAGGGGACGAGCGGCCGAGTATGAAGGAGGTGTCGATGGAATTGGAGAGAGTGATTAGAGTGGGGAGAAATAAGCGCGATTGGGTTGTTGACGAGAAGGAAGGCGAATTAGAGGAGATGGAGTCTTTGCTTGGGGATGATAATAATAGTGTCGGGTTTGATAGCATAAAGGATCATCACGTTGTAGTCTCGGATGTCGGTGGAGGGAGATAGATGCGATCGGCTGGTCTCGGTTGCGGTTGATGCTTATAATGTAATAATGTTCTCGTTTTGGTGTATGTTTTGTCTAGTTGAGTTTGGTAGTAGAGTATGGTTTGTTGAGACATGTATATATATTCTTGCATGCATGTTGAAGTTAAGTTGATGTCGATTCTGTGAACTTGAGTATGGTTTGAATTTAAAGGTCAATTCTATTCCTTCAAAATAACTTTCTACTTTCGTCAAGTTCATTTTGTTTATGCTATATAACATAAGAGAATGAAAGAAGGAAATATACAGCAAAACTTGTGGAACATGACAATTTTTATGTGAGTGTATCAACACGCTCGGGGGTTTTCAGTGTGTGTGTCCAAAAAGACGGGAAAGGTTGCATACACAGCGAATCGCTCATCCACAAACTTGCTGCAGGTTATAATCACTACTCATTTTGAGCCGAAAAACGTATAGCAGCAAGATTAGAGAAAAGAAAAGAACCTAACATGAATGTATATATATCCTGTTTTTGTGAAAAAATGACAATAGGTATTGCTATAGGAGTCATAGGACTCTTACTCGCCGGTTGCTGGCTGCACTGGGAGCTCAAAAGAAGGAGACTGATCAACACCAGACGAAAGTTTTTCGTTCAAAACGGCGGCATTCTGTTGCAGGAGAAACTCATCGCTAAAAAAAGATCGTCATCCTCTGGCACAACTAGAATCTTCACTTCATCCGAGCTGAAAAAGGCTACCAAAAACTTCAACAGCAGCATGATCATAGGCCAAGGAGGATACGGAACCGTCTACAGAGGATTACTACCCGATAACCAAACAGTCGCCGTTAAAAAATCCAAATTAGAAGTCGACCCAAACCAAATCGAGCAGAAGAAATCATCCTGACCCAAATCAACCACAGAAATGTCGTCAAGCTCCCTGAGTACATGCAGACGAATGTGCTGACCGAGAAAAGTGACGTGTACAGCTTCGGGGTAGTGCTTATCGAGCTGCTGACGGGGATGAAGGCTTTGAGCTACGATAGGCCGGAAAACGAGATGAACCTGGCGAATTATTTTCTTTCATTGATGAGGAAAGATCGAAATCGGTTGTTTGAAATTGTAGCGGATGGTATCGTGAGGGAGGGAGATAATGAGGAGCAGGTGACGAGAGTGGATGAGCTGGCGAGGAGCTGTCTGAATGTGAGAGGGGACGATCGGCCGAGTATGAAGGAGGTTGCGTTGGAATTGGAAGGGCTGGTTAGAGTCGGAGGAAAGCAGCAAGGAGGTGGCGTTGGAATTGGAAGGGCTGGTTAGAGTCGGAGGAAAGCAGCCGTGGGTCGAGCCGAAGGGATATGAAGCCGAGTCTTTAGTTGGTGATGGGTTTGATAGCTTTGAGGATTATGATGTTTTGGCTGTTCAGACATAGTGATGAATATGGGAAAGAGAGGTGAGGTTTGAAGTTTGTATTGTTTAAACTTAGTTTTGTCAGCATAAAAATTGTTATGGTTTTGCAAGTTCTGCTGTGTATATTTCCTTCTTTCATTCTGTTCTGCTATATAGCATAAACAAAATGAACTTGAAGAAAGTAGAAAGTTATTTTGAGGGAATATAATTTACCTTCAAATTCAAATAATTAAAAGAATTGACATCATAATTTGACATCTTTTCCAAGAAATAGTCATCAAAACCTGCAATTGCTGTGCAGTTTATCTGCAATTTTATCTCCAGGTAGCATTATGGCACCATATGGATATTAGGCGTTGGATTGTGAGATTATGGCACCATAAGGGCACCATAGAATTTCTGTAACAATAACATTAACTTCAATCATTTAGCATTTCTTGAACAAAAATGCAGTGCAACTTACAGAGCCAAAACACACAAACAACTCTCAGCCATTTTGCACATGCACCTTGCAAGTAAAATCCAAGAAAACATGTTCCTGGTACAACCAGAAAGGACAAAATGACAAGAGTGCATAAGCATATACAGAGTAGAAACTTCAGACAAAATGACATGGCACCACATGAAGCATATTACAGAGTATAAACATTAGACAAATGCAGATATATTGAAATGAAAATTGCAAGAGAAGAACTGCAATTACAATGCTCAACTAATCATTGTTACCTCAACATGAACTTACAGTAATACTTACACTTCAAGTCTCCCCATTTTCTTTGACTAAAGAAAACATTGAACATTATCATAGATAACAAAGAAAAACAAAAAAAGTGATTATTGGTCTGAAATCTGAATACATAAATAGCACAAATCCAAAAAAAAAAAAATGAGGTTCTGAATGGTGAATTCTCATTATAGCTGAGAGGGTGTGTTGCAAACTTCCCCCTTCCCCTTTATTGAACTTTACTTACATAAATCCCCTCTTAAAAACCAATCCGAATCTCATAGAAGCGAATCCGACCTAGCCGGCAATCTCTTGAAGAAATTAACCGGCACAGACGGCAACTTACTCCTAAACCTCGGATGCCTCAACACGTAAAGCCCGACTAGCACAGCCACAACCTGAAACGGAGTCACATACAGAAAAACAGCCCAAACCAGCGAAAAAACAATGAATATAGCCGTGGCCCGCGGGTCCCTCCAGCCCAATATCGATAATGCCCTCTCCCCTTGCGTTGCCAAGTCACCAATCACCGTCTGAACCCTACCCGCAACACTCCTCAACCTATCATACCTCATCCTAACCAAATCCGACGGCCGAGATGTCGGGAAAGTATCAAACTCCTCATCAAGCTCATCCGGATGAGCGTTCTCAGCCTGTGAGAGACGAGCATCCATGTGAGGCGGGTTTCTCGGCCTAAAACGGTAGTTCCATAAACCGATCACGAAAAGGTATAAAAAAACCGTCGGCAAGATTAGTTCCGGGTAGCAAACGAGTATCAGGAACAGAACATGCACAAGAATCGTAGTCAACGGGTTCTTCCAGTAGCAAATCCCGTCGAACCACCTGCAAACGTACGATATCCCGGAAAGCAAAGACATTATGCGGTGAAAATTAGCTTTGCTCCTCCTTAAGCTGAACATGTGGTAATCCACGTCGACCATGTACTCGACTATCTCCTTTCTAAGCGGCGGCTCGGCTCGCGCGAGCTTCACCGCCACTATCTGCATTGCTTGGTGCCTTAGCCAGTCGATGTGCCTGACCGAGATCGGCTGTAAATAGTGCATTTTCGGGAGAAGGGGTTTTCCATATTGGGCCACCATGTTAACCCAAGCCGTGCACGTGAACCGAAGCGCCAGGTGGAGCTCTCCGTGCTTTTTCAGCCCAGAAGGCGTGAGCACGAGCAGCGGGTACGAGTGTGTGTATATTCGGTCAGTCTCGAGAGTCGAGAGGCGGATACGAACTTTCCCGATCCTCTGGTCCCGCTGAGAAGGGTCACCATTCCCGCTGACGTGGCAGTTGTCGAAGACCCCAACAGTGATGACTGTGCACGGGTCGTGAACTTCCCAAGTGTACTGTTCGTTCCAGCGTGGATGCAGTGTGTCGAGAAGAGTCCTTGTCCGAACCCACTTGTTACCGTACTTTGCCACGCAGTACGCGTCGGTTAATTTACCGTCTCGCCCTTTCATGGGGAGGAGGTTTCGCGCGCTTAAGATCCCGAGCTCGAGAAGACCGATGCTCGGTTTTCGCAAGTGTTTTGACGAAGGCTGGAGATCGCTGCTGAAGTGTGTCGACTCGTCGAGGACGTGGTAACCCGAGTCTAGACAGAGACGGATTAGAATCCGGCTCGCGAATTTAATTTCCTTTTTTTTATCGTCCTCGTCGGCTACGGAGGGTCGGAGGAGGGCGAACCAGCGGGGCTCGGGCAGCTTGGAGGTCTCGACTCGATGTGGGATTTCTCGAACCGGGATGAAAATTCTCCCCATTACCTCGTCTTTGGCTTCCACGCTCACGACTACGTATTCGTCAAATGGCTCGGAGGCTACGAACATGAGCTCTTCGTTCCACTCGGGATTGGCGTGTTTTAGAGGGGAGGGTCGGGTGGTGCGGATTTGATGGCCGACTTGGATTCGGACGAAGGTGTCGCTGGGTGGGCGGGCCCGGTCAGAAGGGATAAGGTCTTGGGCCGAGATGATGTGGGCCCGGAGGTAGTAGAGTTTAGGGGAGAAGTAGACTTTGGAGCGGGTGCTGGCGAGGCTCTGTTGGCTGAGGTTGTGGGCGTCTGAGTGCCAGGCCTCCGGGAAAGCTTCGTCGGCTTGTGTGCCTATCCAGACGGCGAGCATGATTTCGCCCTCGAGTAATTTTTGACCGCGTTTGTCGGTTAGGCGGTACCACTGAGGGGCGAGGGGGCTGTCGGGAGGGACGCGTTGAGGGATGTCGCGGATGTCGAAAGTGACTTTGCCGACGAAATCGTCTTTGGTGATGAGGTCTTTGTCCTTGACGGTGACCTCGATTGTGCTGCTTTGGACGCGCTCGTTGGCGAAGGCGAAGACGCTCTTCCAGATGGGGTTTTGGTTTTTTTCGAGATGGCGGGTGACGCCGCGGTAGTTGCCGACGCGGACCTCGACGTACGGATCGAGGCTGCCGGTGAGGTCCATGACGGGGAGGTCGCGGGCTTTGACGACGTTGACGTAGAGGAAGTTCATCTGTTCCACAAGGTCGTAGGTGCTGGCCGTCTTGTCACGGCCCCAGTAGCCTGTTCGGGCCGCAAGGGGCGGACGCGTCTCGACCACGCCGTACTCCGGCTTCGGGCCGGGGAACTGCATCTGCATCACCGTGGCGGCGGGCAGCGGCCCGCCGCCGGATCTGGCGAAATCGGCACGGGGTTCCACAAAGGCGGGCTGTTTCTCCGGAGGTGGTGGGGGAGGCCCGCCGCCGGTCCCCAGGGAGTGGAAGGTCCTCACTTCTTTCTCCTTCTTCTTTTTCTCCTTGTCGTGGTGGCTCTCCTTGTGGAAGAAAGAGAAATCCCCATTAAAGCCGTTGTCGGTGCCGAGATTCTCTTTGGACGCTTTGTGAGCTTTAATCGGCTCGCGATTTGGGTGATTC
The DNA here is from genome assembly GCA_008636005.1 of Striga asiatica. Lineage (NCBI taxonomy): Eukaryota > Viridiplantae > Streptophyta > Magnoliopsida > Lamiales > Orobanchaceae > Striga > Striga asiatica. The sequence goes on along the minus strand of BKCP01005516.1, from coordinate 1,873,264 downwards.
GGATGGCGGTGGCCGCGATTCACCTCGCCGGGGTCCGCGGGGTGCCGGAAATCCTCCTCCTCCGCCGCCACCTGCGGACCGAGAGGAAACTCTTCCGCGGCGGGCCCGAGCGCGGTGAATATCCTCAGGGCGAGATCCCCCCTGACGTGGGAGAAGGGGCCCCGCTTCTCGAGCGGGTACCGGAGGGCGGCGGCCTGGGACTCGGAGGGGGGCACCGACGCGCCGGAGATTCGGACCTTGCCGAGGAAGTTCCGGTGGCGGCCGGTCCCGCCGTCGTTGTAGACGAAGACCTCGACGGTACGGCCCGGGAGGCTGCCGGGGTCTTCGACGGCGAAGACGAGCGTCTCGTTCCAGACAGGGTTGAGATCCCGGGGCTTGGTGGAGGTGCGGCGGCGGTGGCCGTCGAAATCGACCTCCACGAAGGGGCTGGCGCTGCCGTGTCCGTCCTTGGGCATGAGGTCGCTGGCGTCGAGGACCTCGACGACGAGCTTCGCCATTGATTTTTGGGATTGTAGTTTTTTCAGAGTGAGGTCTTTGGATAGAGAGGANGTTGGGGAAAAAAAAAAGGAAAATAGAAAAAAAAAATAAAAAAAAGGTAGGTGTAGAGAGAGGAGAGAGGAGAGGGAGTTGACGGTGGGGATATTATTTGGAGTAAGAAAGACGGGAACATACGTCTGTAATCTGTCAGACGGAACGACTTTGAAAATTTTTCCTTAAATTTTCAAGTTTTCGTTTTTTTTTTTTAAATGGGGGCGAAGGCCCCTACCCATCTCGCACATGTCTATCAGCGGACGTGGCCACGGGTCCGGGTCGGCCCGTTGGCCAGGTCGAGTCCAAAATTTGTACACACCCATGGCTGCTCCGGTTCATGCTTTAAATAATGTTTTCATTAGAAAATATAATAATGACTACTCAGTGTTTTTCAATTGCGTTTGTAATACTGTAGAAAAAAACGAGCGAGAGAGAGATGAAGTGAACATTATTTTTTGCGAAACCTATAAATCTCTGTCGTACTTGATGACGTCTTCACATGAATTGAGCTCAATAATTTCGCATATGCTCTCTAAAAGTATATTGTGAATCAAATTTATAGATTCTACTTATGCTTACCCAATTTGGAAAATCAGAAAAGGTGAACAAAATACAAGTGATGAGCTAAGCAATAAATTGGCAATGATCCATTTTCATCATTGTCTATTTTATTTCCCAACTGTACGGGTGTTCACGGTTCGGTTTTAACTGTAGAAAACTGTCAATCCGGATCGCGGGTCGATTAAATGGTCAGTTAAAAAAGCCTTAAAAAATCCGGTGGTTAATTTTTCTAAAAATCCGAAATAACCGGTCCGGTTAACGGATTACCTTCGGCAAATCGCCGGTTTAACCGGACCGGACCGATAAATATTAAAAAACTATAACAAATATATATATATATATATATATATATATATACATTAAGTCATTCATTATGGCCGACAAATACAATACATTAATTATGAATGCTTTGCATCTTATTATTTCAGGTGTATAAAGTGACTGAAATATGAATGCTTGCTTGGGTTCAATTTGAATAATTTAATCTTCATCATTTTTGTATTTTTATGTTTGTGGGACGAAATGTGTATTTTTATGCTTATGGGACGAATTGTATATTTTTTTTATTTTTTTATTGTTGTTTTTCTTAATTTCTAGGCCCAAATAATCTCTTTTGGACCCAAAATTAAAAAATAAAAACTAAACCCAAAATGAAAAAAATAAAAATTAAAGGCCCAAAACAAAGATTTTGGATTTAACCGGTTAACCGCCAAACCGGACCGTCCAATGCGGTCCGGATTGTGGTCGGTTAAAAAATAAAACCGGTCCGGTTATGGACAAGAAAAAAAATTAACCGTTAGGTCCGGTTTGGTCATGGTTTGGACTAAAACCGGACCAATCCGGACCGTGAACACCCCTACCCAACGGGACAGTTCATCATTTACCAAATCTATTCTATTACTATATAATACAGTTAACAAAAACTATTCAAACAATTCAAAAAAATAATTCGTTTTCCCGCTTTTGTATTTCGTTTTTTTACCATTTTCAGAATTTTTTTTTGCCTTTTCCCGCTCATGCAATTTGTTTGAAATAATTCACTCATGCAATTTGCTTGAAATCCGCCCATGCAATTTGTTTAAATTAGATACCGGATATTGTTAACTAAGGTGATAAGATTTTGGTAAAAAATCGGATATTGTTAATTGTTAAAAGGATATTGTTATTTGTTAATTGTTAAACAAATTTTCAAGTGATATCCTCTGATTTTTAGGGGCACAACAGAATTGTCGAATTTGGAATATTATCTGTCAAATGATTTTAAAATTTTTATTACTTTATATCATTTACATGTTTATGATGTGATCCTAATGGGCAATTGATATTAAAAGTTGGAGAATAATAAAAAACATTCATACAGTTCAAATTATTAATAATGGAAAATTAAATGAAATAAAACTGTTTACACCCAACCACAATATATACAATCACGACATACATCCAACCATCTGTCAAAAGGTGATTTTTTTTTTCAATTCACATATCATTGAGATAAATTGCAACTTATAAAAAAAAAATGGATATCCAATGGCTTCCTACAACGTTTTGTTCTATCTTCAAATCAAATTTTTTTTATTCAACTTCAACTAGAAATTTGTTCAATTTTGTTCAGTAATGATATGGAGCCAACAGTTGGCTCCTTAGCATTATTGCAGTTTTGTTATTCTTTTTTAATTTTCGTACTTATTTGAAAATCTTTTTCATTTTTACCAATTTGTTTTTTTTTTTAATTCATGTGATAAATTTTCAATAATTCATAATAAGATAAGAATTACAAATTCGATTTGGTTTACAAATCATGTATTTACAAAAAAATAATGATTAAGTTTCTGTAAAAAAATAAAGCGGATTAAGCAAAACTTAATGCAAAACACTAAAATTTGTTAACATTAGATAACTACAAAATTCAAAAACTAAAGCGGATTAAGCAAAACATAAAATGATAATATGATAAGCCTAATCATTTTGGCTTAGAATGAAATCAAACGATTATCCAACTATATAAAATAATATTTTATTTCTTAAAATTTATTTAAAAATCCAATTATTATTTGCTTTAAGTTTATTGTAGATCCCATCTATTATTTGCTTACTATATATTTAAAATTTAAAATAGGTTGGATCGAGTTTAAGGTGATAAGCACGATCTTTTTTGTTGTGGGAAATCAAACAAAAGGTATACTGTAAATCTGATTTCATTTGATAAGCCCAATCAAATTTGGTTATGACCGAATCAAACAATTTTGAATAATATTAAATTAATTGATTACTATTAAATTAATTTTATTTTATTTTCAACTCTAAAATTTTCAAAAATACTATTTTTATTTTTTTATTTTTTGTGGAAAATGGCGGCTGGATGAAAAGGTCAAATTCAAATTAAAAAAAAATTGTTATTTTGAAAAAAATATTTTGTAAACCTTAATTCATAAAAATATGGTCAATGATATCTTTAAATACAACGGGTAAATATGGTCAATGATATCATAAATTATTTTTTATATTCGGATAGTTCAACTTAATTGAGATTTTTTTATAAAAAGTATGACGATCATATATGTCATATGTTGGATGTTATTAGTTTGGTTGGGGACACTCATTATATTCAAATAAATATAATTTTTCATACTTGGTATTTCTTTTCTTACAATAATGAGATGTTAAACATAAATAACTATGTTTAATATAAAGTCTTAGAAAAGGTTTTAAGTAAAAAGTCCGTCCGTGCATCGCACGGGATACACACTAGTGTGTCATAACCCGATTAATCTTTCATTATGTATTTTCATATGTATGTATTTTAGGGGGCAATTGTATACAAATTTTACAGTAAAAACCAATCAAAACTCAAATTTAATTCAACTCCACTATCTCCAATATAATTAAATAATATCAACCAATCATTCTTACACATCACATCAACTTTAATTCACTATTTATCTACTCACATAATTTTAACTAACTATCACTTCCAACCATTTTCTCCTACTTTTACATCAAATCAACTTTAATTGTTTTATTTTAAATATTATTTTAATATATCCACTAACAACCAACCATACCACCTTTCTTCAAACTTAACTATAGTTAAAAAAAATTTTACTAGTTGAATTCATATCCAATCACCCGGGTAGTTTATATATATAAAAATAAAAAAAATAACTAGACAAAAATAAAAGAAAAAAAAAATTGTGGACAAAAATAAAAAGCACGTATTCTCATAATACGTTTTTTTAATTAATTTTTTTAAGAAAAACGTATTATGGTAATACGTTTTAAAATTATATTTTTAAAATATTTTTTTTAAATAATTAAAAAACGTATTTTAATAATATGTTTTATAAAAAAATTAATAAATAAAACGTATTTTAATAATACGTTTAATTAATAATTAAGAAAGTTTAATAAATAATTAAAAAATAAAACGTATTATCATAATACGTTTTATAAATAATTATTTATAAAACTTATTTTGATAATACGTTTTATATTTTAAAATTAATGAAAAAAAAATAATATGTAGTATGTATTTTGTGTTTTAGGCTCGTTTGGGCTTGTCTGAACTCGGAATTGAGTTCTGTTTTTTTCTATACGTAGCTAACGAACCCCTCTATTCAATGATACTTGCATGATCAAATTATTCTTGAAATCATATTCTCCCAAAGCTCTTGACCGATACATTAAACGTGTTTCGCGCGACTTTTTTTTTTGGGCCCGTTCGTACTCGTCCAAGCTCGAAATTGATTTCTGCTTCTTCCTATATGTTGTCAAGGAACCATTCTACACAACCATGATTTCCTGGTCTATTTTCGGGCTAAATTTATTTTTCACGGGCTAAATAATTAACAAGTCACCAATTATATAAATAGATGGTCCATAGAGGATTTGTTAATAGGTGATTTGTTAATTATTTAGCCCCGTGAGGAATAGATTTAATCCAAAAATTGAGTGGACAATCATGGTTGTGTAGGCGGGTTTGTTGTCGACATATAGGAAGAAACGGAACTCAACTACGAGCTTGGACGAGTCCGAACGGGCTCAAAAAACTAAGTCGCACGAAATACGTTTAATGTGTAAGTCAAGAGCTTTGAGAGAATATGATTTCAAGAATAATTTGGTCATGTATGAATCATTGAATAGAGGGGTTCGTTAGCTACATATAGGAAAAAACAGAACTCAATTCCGAGCTTAGACGAGTCCGAACGGGGGTTGTTGTTGTTCGCAGTCACGGCGTCTTCTACTTCCACCAATGTTGGCAGCGGGTTGATGCCTCGCTCTGTGTGACTGTGTACTCTAGGATGGGACGTAGTCCTCCTCGGATAGAACTTGACTGAACGACGCCCCTTATGTGACCTCTTGGCCTCCAATAGTCAGAGAACTATAGGTACTCTCCCGGATGAGTGCTCAGAAGATCAACATATTTGGATGTATAGGGGGTGAATCTTCTGTTGGAACATACGTGAAGTCCACTTGTCTGATAAGGTTCTCCGTCAGTTTGGGTGTTAGCAGTCCATCCCCCAAAATCCGATGATTAGTGGTGAACAAGAATGAGAGACACACCACAGAGGTCGTGGAATGACTGGGAGGGCATTTGGTGATCGGGCCGCCTTTCATTCACAGCTTACCAAGGGCTGAGTCGATGAAAGAGAACAAAATGTCCTCCAAGATGCCCCTATGGATCACTTTCTACAGGCTGAGTAGGGTTACATTGATTGGTTTTACACTAGGAATGTAAGACTTATCAGTGACCCTACCAAGTACACGGTGGTCCAACAGGACGGCGACTATCAGACATTTGCCGAGCGGGAGAAGTGCGATGTAAGTGTTCATTATTTGTGGTTTTTTATTATTTCTTTTTTTCTTTTTTGGTGTTTCATACTAATTACTTTGAATTTTATTTTCAGACTCAAGCCCTGAAGGGGTTTATAATTCGTTAGCGAATATTCAAGACATACTTCCTACACTCCCTCCACGGGCGCAGGCCGCATTCCAATAGTCCTACAACATTGTCTATAGTTATCTTACCAACGGTCCTACAACATTGCCTATAGTTCTCTGACTGTTGGAAGCCAAGAGGTCACACAAGGGGCGTCGTTCAGTCAAGTTCTATCCGAGGAGGACTACGTCCTAACCCAGAATACACAATCACACAGGGCGAGGCATCAACTGCCAACATTGGTGGAGGTAGAAGACGCCGTGACCGCAAACGACAACAATGCCCGTTCATACTCGTCTAAGCTCAAAATTGAGTTCCGTTTCTTCCTATATGTCGCCAACGAACCCGTCTACACAACCATGATTGCCCGGTCAATTTTCGGGTTAAATCTATTCCTCATAGGGCTAAATAATTAACAAATCACCTATTAACAAATCCTCTGTGTACCATCTATTTATATAATGAGTGATTTGTTAATTATTTAACCCATGAGGAATAGATTGAACTCGAAAATTGCCTATAGTTTTCTGACTGTTGGAGGCCAAGAGGTTACTAGAAGCGTCGTTCAGTCAAGTTCTATCCGAGGAGGACTACGTCTCATCCCAAAAAACACAGTCACAGAGGGTGAGACATCAACCCCCTGCCAACATTGGTGGAGGTAGAAGACGTCGTGACCACGAACGACAACAACGCCCGTTCGAAATTGAGTTCTGTTTTTTCTTATACGTAGCTAACGAACCTCTCTATTCAATGATGCATGCATGACCAAATTATTCTTGAAATCATATTCTCCCAAAGCTCTTGACCTACACATTAAACGTGTTTCGCGCGACTTTGCTTTTTGGGCCCGTTCGGACTCGTCCAAGCTCGAAATTGATTTCCGCTTCTTCATATATGTCGCCAACGAACCCATCTACACAACCATTATTGCCCGGTCAATTTTTGGGTTAAATCTATTCCTCACGGGGCTAAATAATTAACAAATCACCTATTAACAAATCCTCCGTGGACCATCTATTTATATAATGGGTGATTTGTTAATTATTTATCCCGTGAGGAATAGATTTAGCCCGAAAATTGACCCGGCAATAATGGTTGTGTAGATGGGTTCGTTGGCGACATATAGGAAGAAGCGGTAATGAATTTCGAGCTTGGACGAGTCTGAAAGGGCCCAAAAAGCAAAGTCGCGCGAAACACGTTTAATGTATCGGTCAAGAGCTTTGGGAGAATATGATTTCAAGAATAATTTGGCCATGCAAGCATCATTGGATAGAGGGGTTCGTTAGCTACGTATAGGAAAAAACGGAACTCAATTCTGAGTTCAGACGAGTCCAAACGAGCTCAAAACACAAAACACATACTATATATTAATTTTTTTATTCATTAATTTTGAAATATAATACGTATTATCAAAATACGTTTTATAAAACGTATTTATAAAACGTATTTTGATAATACGTTTTATACGTTTTATAAATAATCATTTATAAAACGTATTTTGATAATACGTTTTATAAATAATTAAGAAATAAAACGTTTTAGTTTTTTATTATTTGTTTAGTTCTTAATTATTTGTAAAACGTATAACCAAATACATTTTATTTATTATTTTTTTTAAAATGTATTATGTGAATACGTTTCACACTATAAAATGTATTTTGAAAATACGTTTTTTAAATAAAAATATATTCTCAAAATACGTGGTTTTGATTTTTGTCCACATATTTTTAAATTTTTTGGTTTTTTTCTACTTATTTTTTTTTATTTTTAAATAAATAAATAAATCTCAATCACCCCCTAATTAATTTATGTATTTCAACATATTTTCAATTGCATATTGGTGTGGGGCAAGCAACTAATAAAGTAGTTGTGTGGGGAATGGTCTGTCCTTCCCTTCTGTTTGATAAGATATCCTTTTCAAGGGAGTTATGGAAAAATATAACTATGTAAAAAAACTTATAAATAATGTAATGTGATATTTTACTTACTTTAGGTAGCATTTAAAACTTTTCAATTTTAAAAAAATAAATAATGTAATGTAATGTGATATTTTACTTACTTTAGGTAAAATTTATTAGGTTCTATTTAATGACTTATTAATAATTATATATATAAACAAATTGAGCTTGGGTAAGTTTGTCGATTCATTTAAGTAACAACTCAACTTGTCTCGATAAAGGTTCAAATGCAAATTTGAATATTAGAAGCTGGAGCTTTCACTTGACTTGTTTATACTTGTAAGAGAAGTAAGAAATAGAAAATTCTAATAATTTGATAATATGTGGACTTTATTTAAAAATCCAAATCAGCTCCATTGATATACATGACTTAGGTGCGAAGAATTTGAGGGGGTCACGACAATTTTTCCAGTAGTGGCTTTCCCACTACCCACCTTTTAATTTGCACTCACAATTTTTCGTCAAATTGCGTGACAACTTTACTAAAGATGCAACTATTTGTCAATTAACCCAAAAGTGGTGAATAGTTTTCTTTCGTTTTAATTTTATTTATCTTTCATCCCTCCAATCAATTTCGAAACGAAAAAATCTAAAGAAAAAAAAAATCCTAAAGGAATGAATGTCAACAATTAATCTAATGTAGGATCTTAGGGTTGAATTTCACCATATTCATAACATTGTCCTATATATATATATAGGATCAACTATGCGTGTAATCTGACGGTTAAAATTAATTTTCACAAGAACACTGTATAGATATGGCCATTGGACTGGGTCGGTTCGTTGACCCTATGGGTCAAACTCATCGAGTAGCTGACACGATCCCATTGTCCAAGTTCCAATTAAATTTGAAACTACTAGTCGATTTCAGTTCAAGCCTCCGAGATATTTTTTATTAAATGCTGAAATACTAACATGTCATTAACACTGAAATTTTTATTTTAAAAACTTAGATGTGCTTGGTCAGCTCGAAACTCACGAGTTTTTGAAATGAAACCTGCATACCTTTGGGTCGATTTTGATTCATAATTTTATGAATCGGGTCGGGCCCATTGGCCATGTCTAGCAACATCGACAAGTACAACCGAATTCTTCAAATTTCATGATGAACTTTTGTTAATATTATAACAAGATGAGCAATTAAAAGAAAAATTGTATGTAAGTGTTCAATAGTAAATTGAGATTGCATATGTCTTTATTAGTTGGTGAATGAAAGTTAATAGAATGACTAATAATGTTTTGATGTAAAGTGATATTAAATATAATAATGAGTTGTAATGTACTCGGATAATAATAAAACTAATACAGATTGGTATTTATAAACTTATGGGTGGATATGAATAGTAAATTTTATAAATAAATATGTACTAATTATTATTTCATAATTTAAAATTTATCTTAAAATACATGAATGGGGAATAGAGAGAAAAGTGAAATGAATTAATAGTAAGTATAATTTTTTAAATGGCCGGATAAAAAAGACATCGAAAGATGTAAGAAACTGTTACATAAATTGCATATGCTTTGTTTGCTTGAACACATTATTAGTGCTGACAAAGATCTTGATTTAATGGCAGCATATGATTTACGGGATGTTTTTTCTTGAAGTTAGAGCAGACACTATAATAGACAATCATGTGTCTCAAATAAGAAAATATGCCA
>BKCP01005516.1:1803362-1853863 GCA_008636005.1 Striga asiatica | reverse complement strand
GACACAAGGAATTTGACAAAGTACATATACATTTGATGAAGGAAAAAAGTTAGATACTTGAAGTATAGTTGGAAGCTAAAATGACCAAAAGACTATTCACATTAATAACATGCTCCCTTTTGTCCCTTGATGTGTTGATCCATATTTTTGTACACATTTTTTCTTTCATTTGCTTTGTTTTCCAGGCAATTAACCTGACCACCATTGTTGAGCCATTCTCTTAACACCCACCCTCCAAAATGTATCAGGGATTCTCCGAAGTAGGACACACTATCCCTTATCTTGAGGTCGAAAACATGGCCGACCCGGACGACGCCAACTCATGGACATGCCCCGCTTGTCGCCTCCCGATATTCTCCACCCCTTTCGTCGTAGATGAATCGGGGAGCAGCAATCTCCTGCTTCACGATCAATGCTCCGACCAATCTCTCCCTCCCCAACTCGCGGGCCCTCCCCTGCACCCGAGGGCCCCCTCATCCTCCGACACCACCGCCCGGAAGAAGATGACGATGCGGGATATGATTGCAAAAGATGTTGGTGGACTTGCGGGAGCAAATTTTACGAGTGCCCGATGGGTGATGATCGAGAGTGTGGGTTCAGGCTCAATCTCCCGTGTGCCTTGTCGAACACAGTTCTACACAGGAGCCACGGGCACAGGTTGACGTCTATTAAGGAGCCTGCGTGGGCTATTCCGTCTCTCTTATTCATCTGCAGAGCGTGCGAGAAACAACACGCACCGGTTGATGCGCATGTAAAGGCTTACGCGCGCACGAGTTGCAATTTCTGGCTTCATCTAGACTGTGCGCTTCTTCCGAATGCCATTGTCGACACAGCATGTCACGAGCACCCTCTTCTCCTTCGATTTTCTATTAATACACCCGATTGATGGTGCAACATTTGCACCCGCGAAATCACGACTTTCGGGTTCTACACCTGTGTCACTTGTCGTTATTATGTTCATATCCACTGTTCTGTTAACTCGACACGTCAAAGGTTCCATCCCGGTAATACATAAATTCGATAATCTTCTTAATTAGCGCGTGCACACACATTATTAAACTTAACATAAAGTTTAATTTTTTTTTTTTTTTTGCAGTGTTGGTTCGTGAAGCAGAGTTCCCAAAGTCTACTTCGTCTGCTGATGGAAAACGAGCATGCTAGCGCGATGCCGCGTATTATAAAAACCAGGACACCCGGTTTCCACACACACGCACATTATTCTCTTGGCAATATTACGCGTTACGATCATCCATTTCGTTCTATCGATTCATTAGAAACTATCAGAGTACACGAGCATCCCTTGATCTATCATCACCATGCTCACAATGACAATATTCGTGTTTGCAATGCCTGTGCTCAAATTATCCTTCCACCCGATCCATTTTACAGTTGCGCAGATAATAATACGTGCAAAGATTTTTTCCTGCACAACTGTTGTTCCAGTTTTCCAAAAACTTTTTCGTCCTTCCACACCGGTTACTGTTCATTTATACCAAAGGTAGCCACGAAGTCCTTCACCATATTCGAGTGTGTGGTTTGCAAGCACAAATGCAATGGATCCGCTTACTATATCCATAGAAGAGAGGAAAAGTATATGGATGTGGTGTGTGCCTTAATGCCTCACTTAATCACGCACGGTGCCCACGGGAAGGCCCACATTCTTCAAGGGAGGTGGGAAATCGGCGAGTTCTACGAATATCTTATGAGCTTAACGTGTACATGCTGCCTCGAAAAAGTCAATGAATATTCCATGACTTCATATGCGTGTAGCAACTGTCGTAGCTTCTCCATCCACCCGCACTGCGCTCTTCTCCAAACACGGTCACCCAAAAATTCGACCGACACCCTTTGAAGCTAATCACGAGCTCAATCAGAGGAGCAGAAGAAGAAGAAGAAGAAGAAGAATAAAACCGGCTTTGCGAGATTTGTGAAGAGGACATGGATTGGAGAAAATGGCACTACGGCTGCGAAGAATGTGGACAATATTTTCACGCAAACTGCATTCCTTGTCTCGATCGTCTGTCAAAGATTAAGTTCGGGTTGGAGGTTTTGGTCGAGTGCCATGACTGTCCGGTTGCCTGCGTTCGGACTGTTTCGGTCGATGGATACCTCTGTGGCCATTGTGGAAAAAGCATAAGGGAGACTGATGATATAGCATTTGAATGCTCCAAGTGTTATTTCAGGATGCATCAAGGGTGTGTCCAGGAGCTTATGATAAAAAACTTGAGTGAGGGGAAAAAAAAAACTTGGAACATATGATGTCTTTATGGTTTATTTTTATTATTATTATTGTGTTTTTTCATTGTTATATTAAGATTGTTCTCGTGTGTCAAGTAATTTTAAGTCTGATGTGATGATAATGTACAAAAATCTGGACTAGTTTCTACACAGAGAAAATGAGTTGATTTAAACCTAGCAGCAGAATCTGATATTTCTGTACTTGCACACACGTACAAAACCTAGCAGCAGAGACTACTACTATATGAGGCTTTTAAACAAAATTACAAGTTTTTTACAGTTCTCCAGAAATAAGAGCCATTCTCTTGATTATGTGACCACATAATAGCATTTCGTGAAGAAGAACTCCCCTCCTTGCTGGTAAATGCAGTTATCGTGATTACTAGCTTCAGTTCTGAGCTAAATACGAAAAGGGCCCACTCAAAATCGGAAATTGACATTACAAACAGAGGAAAATACAATAAATGCTATCGACAATGAGATCTTTTCGAACCAGCACGGCTCGCAGTAATCAGTGTGTACCCTTTCCGGAACTAAAAATTCGACATGGAAATAGTTAGGATTTATTCGTTAATATTCCTACATAAATCTCCTTGGCATCATCATCATTCCTTTAGTCACTCAACTGCTTTGATTTCAACACAAATGCTCATCTAAAAGTTGTGTGATAAACTTTGCCAAATGTAGTCATCACTAATTCACCATTACCAACTACCAATTCTGAGCTAAATATGAAAAGGGCCAGCACTAAAATCCAATATTGACATCCCAAAAAGAGGAAAATACAACTATTGCTATCGGCAAAGAGATATTTTTGAATGATAAACATAAAAAACCAACAACATATGGAATATATAAGAGGTACTCTAATAAGAGAGTATCACTATAAAGATTTTTCAGCACGGGTTGGACTAATCGTGTGGTCGACAAGCATACCCTTTCCAGAACCAAGAAATAGACATGGAAATAGTCCGGATTTTTGAATAATGTTCCTACATAAATTTACTTGGCACCATCGTTACTCTTTCGTCACTGAATTGATTTTATTTCAAAACAAATGCTCATTTAATAGGAATATGACAACCTTTGCCAAATGCAGTCGTTTGCCATTTTTAGCTCCAAGTCTGAGCTGAATACGAAAAGGGCAGACCCAAAATCGGACATTTACATACCCAACAGAGTGAAAATGCAATCATCTTATCAACAAAGAGATCTTTTCGAACGATTACTATGGACTGGTTAAATTATCAACTGGAATTCATGAAGAAATGAAGGAGGTGAGTGCTCAGAGTTTGGAGAAATTGTGGAGGAAGGGTAGCTAAATCTTTGTCATTCAAGTTAACGAGTTGGAAGACGTGGGAATAGATCAAACACATCAGCAGGAGATTGACGAGTTGCTACAACAATTCCAAGAAGTGAAGGCTGATCCAAAAAATCTACCGCCCAGAAGAGAGTTTGATCACCGTATTCCCTTGTTGCATGAAACCAAAGTGGTTCATGTACATCCTTATCGGTATACTCATTTTCAGAAAACCGAGATTGAGAAGCAAGTTCGTGAAATGCTTGAGTGACATTCATCATATTTTCATGCATTATGAGTGATATATAGTGATATTTGGCCATCATTATCGTGTGATTGTGCACCATTTCGTTTTATTTATTAAACTATGATAGAGGTGTTTTTGTCGTTGTTTTTGCAGGAAATATGCCCGGAAATGCGTTGTAGATGGAATCGGGACGAAAAACGACGAAAACGGGTGCAGAAGAGGTCACACGACTCGTGTGGATAGTGACACGGGTCGTGTGGGTTGAAGAAATAAGAGATGCAGCCACGGCATTCTCACACGAGTCGTGTGGGTAGGGACACGAGTCGTGTGGCCTCACACGACTCGTGTGACCCGGTCGTGTGAGTGCTCGTGTGAGTCTGGGAGTTTGCCGAAAATTGGAGAAAAGTCACACGACTCGTGTGGCATGGCACACGACTCGTGTGACGGCAGACCAAACCTGCGGGGAATAGGATTCTTATGCGTTTTCTTCCCTTTTTCGACCCTGAATGACCCTACAGTATAAAAGAGGCCTTAGGAACTCGTTTTTGGGACTTTTGACACCATTGGAGGCCTAGAGAAAGCACGAAACACACGAGGGATTCGAGGAAGTCAAGATTGAAGATCCGGGAACTAACGGCGACAATAGTTCTTCTTTCTTTTCTCTTTTTCTTCTTCATTGAACTCATGAATATATTTATTTTGAGCTTTGAGAATATGTTTAGTAGCTAAACCTTTTAGGGATTCTAGGATTTGCGAGTACTCGGATTTTTTTATGAAGTGATTTTGTTTATTCATTCCGGTTTATCATTCGTTTATCAATTTCTTGTGCTTTTGTTAATTGTGTGAATATAAGGGCCCGTATTTATGCATATTTGTGATTGACTTGAGACCGAGAGGAGATAGTTGATTGCTAGAATTGGGAAATTCATAACGTAAGAGACTAAACAGACCGAGAGGTTGATAGAATCTTGCGAGGGAACTAGAATCTTAGGAGCTTATGGGAGTTGATTGTTCATCTTGAGACCGAGAGGAGATAGATAACAATTAATATCTACGATTTAACTTGTTCGAGAGAAAGGTGTAAATTACTTTAGTGATTATCCCTACGAATGGTAGAATTAAATAAGGTTTGAATGAATAATTAATCTTTGTTAGAATAATCCCGAGGAAAGCATAGCCTAGAATCTATTTTCTCATTCTTGATTTATCTTAGAACAAGCCTTCATTAGTGTTAGAATTTATTTTGCAATCATTCATTAGTTTAGAATAAAATCACCATTCAAATTTGCATTAGACTAAATAATATTTAATCGTTTACATTTTGATACTTAGTTAATTTTGACAACAATCTCTGTGGAATACGACCTTGCTCGCCACTCACTACAGCTATACCGTACACTTGCGGATAGTGAAAATATTTTGCGAACAAGTTTTTGGCGCCGTTGCCGGGGATTGTTTGTTGAATTAATTAATATTAGAAGAAGACGGGTAGATATTACTTTAGTCATTTTTGTTTTTGTTTTATACGTTGGTTCTTAATTGCATCCTTTTTGGTTTGTGTGTTTTAACAGGTACTTGCATGATCACGAGGTCTAGTGGGAGTTCACCCGCAAAATTTAACCCCGAGATTGAAGCTAGTTGCCGAAGGAACAACGCAAATCGGAGACTACAACAACGACTGAGAGGTGCAATGGAGGAACAAGGTGAAGAGAGGTACAGACAGCTCCAAGAGCAACTGGCAGAGCTACAACGCCAGCTAGCCGAGCAGCAGGCTCAACAGGAGACAGGACCACCGGTCCGGAGCATCTTCCAACCTCAAGCTGACCAAGTATATGGAGGAGGTCACGGGCCGAGAATTGCAGCTAACACTTTTGAGTTGAGCCCATCCTTGATTCGTATGGTTCAGCAAGAGCAGTTTGGGGGAGGTGCTATCGAGGACCCGAATGCGCATCTGGCGCAATTTTTGGAGATATGCAGTACTGTGAAGTACAATGGAGTCCCGGAGGATGCTATTCGCCTCCGCCTTTTCTCTTTCTCTCTTAGAGATAAGGCGAAGGTTTGGTACAATTCTCTGGAAACCGGGACAGTGACATCATGGGAGGAAATGCGTCAGAAATTTCTTTTGAAGTTCTTCCCACCGAGNATGCGTCAGAAATTTCTCTTGAAGTTCTTCCCACCGAGTAAGATGTTGAGACTTCAGACGGAGATCACTCAATTCAAGCAACAAGATAACGAGCCTTTATATGAGGCTTGGGAGCGCTACACGCAACTCCTTCGGACGTGCCCACAGCATGGTTTTTCGGAGGAGCACCAGATTTGCTACTTCTATAATGGGTTGAGTGGCCCGATGAAGGCCATGGTGGATGCCTCAGCTGGAGGTGCTCTCTTGGGAAGGCGACCAAATGACGCAAAGCGGATTCTTGAGGAGATGGCTTCGAATAGCTACCAATGGCCGGTTGAGAGAACTATGCTTAAGAGGGTCGCGGCGACTAATGAGACGGACTCAGCGTCATCTATTGCGGCTAATGTGGTGGCATTGTTGATGAATAACTTGCAAGGAGTAAAGACTGAGAGTGTTGGAGTTGGAGAACCGGTCGAGGATGTGAATTATGTGAATAATCGGAATTTTGGGAATTTTCGGGGGCCTCAAGCGGGCAACACTTATTACCAAGGCAACCGGAATCACCCCAATCTCTCGTATGCGAATCCGAATAATGCTCTACAGCCGCCCCCAGGATTTTCGGTGACTAATGGGGTTATCAATGAGCCAAAGAAGCCACCAATCGAAGATGTGCTAGCCTCATTCATGACTAGCACACAATCATTTATGGACCAGACAAAGCAAATGCTGAGCGCGAATGACGCACGTTTTGTGTCAATAGAGAATCAACTGAAGTCGGTGCAGCAGCAGATTGGGCAAGTGGCCACGACAGTTGGGAGTCAACATCAGAAGGGACAATTTCCGAGCAACACAGAGGTGAATCCGAAGGAGCAGTGCAAAGCCATTCGTCTGAGGAGTGGTATGGAGTATGAGGGCCCGAGGATGCCGTCTGATGAGCCGGAAAGAGTCGTGCATGAGGAAAGCAAGGAAGAGGAAGAAGTTGAGGAAGTAGTAGTGGAGCCCCCAAAATCGTCAATTACAGGGGCTGAGAAGCCAATATCTACTTCTAACACTTCTACTCCTAATATTCCTTTACCTTTTCCTCAACGTTTTGCAAAGAAAAAAATTGACGAACAATATGCCAAATTTCGTGAGATATTTACTAAAGTTCAAATAAATATTCCTCTTGTTGATGCATTGCAGGAGATGCCCAAATATGCCAAGTTCTTGAAGGACATGGTATCTAGGAAGAAGAAGCTCAAGGCGTATGAGAAGGTGAATTTGACAGAGGAGTGTAGTGCTATGATCCAAAAGAAGATGCCTTTCAAACGCAAGGATCCTGGGAGCTTCACAATAGCATGCATCATAGGAGGAAAGCGATTTGGGAAGGTGTTGTGTGACTTGGGGGCGAGTATTAATCTGATGCCATTATCCATTTTTAAGAGGTTGGAGATTGGGACGATTAGGCCCACGACGATTGCATTGCAAATGGCGGATAGGTCCTTGTCTTATCCAAAGGGGATTGTGGAAGACGTACTGGTGAAAGTCGAGGGGTTTATCTTCCCGGCTGATTTTGTGGTCCTTGACATGGAGGAGGATAAGGAGGTTCCGCTAATTTTGGGTCGTCCGTTTCTTGCGACCGGGGGAGCATTGATTGATGTGAAGAATGGCGAGCTTACTCTCCGAGTTGACGACGAGAGCATCACATTTTCCATATATCAGGCGATGAAGAGTAGTGATGAGAATGGTGAGATCGAGGAATGTAAAGTGATTGAAGTTGTCGAGGCTTCCTTCGACAAGGACATGATTACTTCCTCGTCTAAAGACCCTTTTGATCTATGTGTTCGAAAATCATTATTTGCTTCTTCTTCGTTTGATCCTTTTCAAGAAAAATTATTTAAATGTGTTAATGTGTTGGATTGTTGTAGGGAAATCCCGAAGAGACAAGCTGCATTTTTGGAGTTGAGACGTGATGAATCGGGAGGAACTACAAGCCAAGGAGAGAAGAAGGATGGAGTCCCGAAGTTAGAGTTGAAGCCTTTACCGGAGCACTTGAAGTACGCATATCTTGGAGAGAATGACACGTTTCCGGTAATCGTTTCTTCTTACCTTTCTAATTCGGAACTTGAGAGATTATTGAGAGTCTTGAGAGGGCATAAGTCGGCGATTGGGTGGTCGATTAGTGATTTAAAAGGTATTAGTCCCTCTATTTGCATGCATAGAATTTTGCTTGAGGATAATTATAAGCCATGTGTTCAAAATCAACGTAGGCTAAATCCAATTATGCAAGAAGTAGTAAGAAAAGAGGTCCTTAAATTGTTAGATGCTGGGATGATTTTTGCTATTTCTGATAGTGAATGGGTTAGTCCTACACAAGTTGTGGCTAAGAAAGGGGGGATGACTATTGTGAAAGATGAGCATGATGGTGTGATAGCTACTAGGCTTTTGACGGGTTGGCGTGTTTGTATTGATTATCGTAAATTAAATGCCGCTACTCGTAAGGATCACTTTCCTTTGCCTTTTGTGGATCAAATGCTTGATAGGTTAGCGGGGTATGATTTCTATTGTTTTCTTGATGGTTATTCCGGATACAATCAAATTTTGATAGCTCCGGAAGACCAAGAGAAGACGGCTTTTACATGTCCTTATGGTATTTTTGCTTATCGTAGAATGCCTTTTGGTTTATGTAATGCTCCTGCTACTTTTCAAAGATGTATGATGGCTATTTTTCATGATTTGATTGAGAATATTATGGAGGTATTCATGGATGATTTTTCGGTGTTTGGTACTTCATTTGATAATTGCTTGGCTAATTTATCTCGAGTGTTGCAGCGATGTGAAGAAACTAACCTTATTTTAAATTGGGAGAAATGTCACTTTATGGTGAAGGAAGGTATAGTTCTTGGACATCGGGTGTCTTCTGCAGGGCTTGAGGTAGATCGAGCAAAAATTGTTGCCATTGAAAAACTTCCACCTCCTACTAATGTGAAGTCGGTAAGGAGTTTCTTGGGCCATGCGGGATTTTATAGGAGGTTCATTCGTGATTTTGCTAAAATTGCTAAACCTCTTAGTGTCTTGTTAGAAAAGGATGTTGCATTTGATTTTAGTGAGAAGTGTTTGCAGGCTTTTGAGACTTTGAAGAAAGCCCTTGTTAGTGCTCCTATTTTGATTGTGCCGGATTGGGAGCAACCGTTCGAGTTGATGTGTGACGCAAGTGATGTAGCCGTGGGGGTCGCTTTGGGCCAAAAGCGAGATAAGCTCTTTCGAGTGATTTACTATGCGAGCAAGACATTGGATCCAGCTCAAGTGAATTACACGACCACAGAGAAGGAGATGCTAGCAGTGGTGTATGCGTTTGACAAGTTCCGACCCTATCTTGTTGGGACGAAGTCAATCGTGTTTACTGATCATGCGGCGATTCGACACCTCATGGCGAAGAAGGATGCCAAGCCAAGATTGATTCGATGGGTGCTCTTACTTCAAGAGTTTGATTTAGAAATCCGGGACCGAAAGGGATGCGAGAACGTGGTGGCGGATCATTTATCTCGTTTGGAGGGTCCGGTTGAAGGGGATGATCGATTGGTCCCCATTAATGAAGATTTTCCGGATGAGCACATGATGCATATTCGAGCCCACCTACCTTGGTACGCCGACTTTGTGAATTATTTGGTGTCGGGTGTACCACCTCCGGATTTGTCCTACTATGCGAGGAAGAAGTTCTTTCATGACGTGAAGTTCTACTATTGGGACGAGCCTTATTTATTTCGGAGGTGTGCGGACATGGTTATTAGAAGGTGTGTTCCCGAAGAGGAGTGGGGAGAAATTATGATGCAATGCCATTCATCACCGGGTGGAGGTCACTTCGCGGGAAACCGAACCGCCATCAAGGTGTTACAGAGTGGCTTTTATTGGCCGTCCATTTATAAGGATTGTCACCGGTTTGTGCTATCATGTGATCGGTGCCAGCGGACGGGAGGAATTTCTAGGCGAGATGAGATGCCCCTCACCAACATCATTGAGGTGGAACTCTTTGACGTATGGGGGATCGATTTTATGGGACCTTTTCCCATTTCTTATGGGTTCAAGTACATTCTTTTGGCGGTGGACTATGTTTCGAGATGGGTAGAGGCGGTGCCGACCAAGACAAATGACGCTAAGGAGGTGCTGAAATTTTTGAGAGTGAATATCCTTACACGTTTTGGGACTCCGAGAGCATTGATCAGTGATGGTGGGTCGCACTTTTGTAATAAGTGGCTTGGAAGTCTCCTTGCCAAATATGGAGTGAAGCATAAGGTGACGACGGCATATCATCCACAAGCCAATGGGCAAGCTGAGTTGGCTAATCGGGAGATCAAGCAAGTGCTCGAGAAAGTCATTGGGAGTCGTAAGGATTGGGCGAATCACCTCCATGAGGCGTTATGGGCTTATCGAACGGCATACAAGACTCCCTTAGGTATGTCTCCATATCAATTGGTATTTGGAAAATCGTGTCATTTACCCGTTGAATTGGAGCATAAGGCGTATTGGGCTATGAGGAAGATCAATCTCGACTTTGAAAAGGCTGGGGTCGAAAGGAGGTTGCAGCTTAACGAATTGGACGAGTTTCGAACGGAAGCTTATGAGAGCTCTCGCATCTATAAGGAGAAGACGAAGAGATATCATGACAAGTTGATTCGGAAGCGAGAGTTTACTGAAGGTGATCGGGTTCTACTCTTCAATTCGCGACTCAAGCTCTTTCCCGGTAAGTTCAAGTCGAGGTGGTCAGGTCCGTTCGTGATCACGAAGATGATGAGCAACGGAGCGGTGGAATTAGCCGTAAGTGACGGCACTACATTCGTGGTGAATGCACAGAGGATCAAGCCATATTTCAGCCCAGAACAAGTCAAGACGATCTTCATCGTCTATTTGAACGACTAACGGTAATCAGGTACATCGTCTAGCTAAAGACGTTAAATTAAGCGCTTTTTGGGAGGCAACCCAATGTTTAGTGTATAATTTTTTTTTCTTTTAGACTAGGCTTATTTTCGTTTCCCTTCATTCAAAAAAAAAAAAAAAAAAAAAAAAAAAAAAAAAAAAAAAAAAAAAAAAAAAAAAAAAAAAAAAAAAAAAAAAAAAAAAAAAAAAAAAAAAAAAAAAAAAAAAAAAAAAAAAAAAAAAAAAAAAAAAAAAAAAAAAAAAAAAAAAAAAAAAAAAAAAAAAAAAAAAAAAAAAAAAAAAAAAAAAAAAAAAAAAAAAAAAAAAAAAAAAAAAAAAAAAAAAAAAAAAAAAAAAAAAAAAAAAAAAAAAAAAAAAAAAAAAAAAAAAAAAAAAAAAAAAAAAAAAAAAAAAAAAAAAAAAAAAAAAAAAAAAAAAAAAAAAAATCGATCCCAGGTCCACACGACTCGTGTGCCCGGACACACGACTCGTGTGCCCCTGGGAAGAACGCTCTTATTTTTTGTTGCAGGTGCGGCTTTTCGACACGACTCGGGTGGCGGAAGGACACGACCCGTGTGTCTTGACACGAGCCGTGTGGTCTATAGACACGACTCGTGTGTGCCTGGGAAAACTGGAGTATTTTTGTTGTCGCTCTCGGCTTTTTGACACGACCCGTGTGCACGAAAGACACGACTCGTGTGTCGGGACACGACCCGTGTGGATATTGGACACGACTCGTGTGAGTCTGGGCGAAAATTTAGTCGACTTCCGTAACGACCACACGACTCGTGTGGCTTGTGGACACGAGTCGTGTGACGTGTCAGGTACGTTTTTAACCCTCTTCTCCTTCACTTTATTTCACACGACCTCACCTCTCTACACGATCGCTCGAACTCTTTCTCTCGTCTCAGTCTCTCTTTTCGATTTTTCTTGCGTTCTTCGCTCGATTTCATCACGAGAATCACATATCCACATCACCTAACCTCTTATTTAACGAATTTCGGCACTTCACAGTTGCGAATTTGTGTGTTCTTGAGCTAGGGTTTACCTAATTTGGGTCTTTCGTGAAATCGTCGATTAAGGTACGAAATTTCTTCTCCTTTCTTGTAGTTTCGCGAATTGATGGGTGAATTGAGGTATGGTTTTGATGATTTTGAGCGTTATTGTGAAATTAAGGCTATGAACTAATTGGGGATTTTGTTCAAACACCTTGTGTGCGAGTTGGTTTCGATGGATTTGCCCTCTTTCTACTACGTTTTGTTGATCTAATTGTTTAATATGATGTTGCGCATTACAAGTGATGATTCTTGAGCTTAATTGATGATGTTCTTGGCCTTCATTAGTTTGGTGAATTTTTGATGTGTGTTGAGGAGAATTGATATGATAGTTGGGGAATTGTTGTTGAAATTGCTTGGGCTAACTTTTGTAGTTTGATGATTTTTCTTGAATTATTGGTATGCATTGTGAATAGAGTTAGATGTTGCTTGTGGAGATACTATGTGGTTATTGCTTATGGTAGAGTTGATGTGATATTGATGATTAGGTTGGTGACTTTTTTCATGAACTATTTGTTGATATTTTCTTGTGATTTGATGATTTTTGGAATTGAAGGAATTGAGCTATGTGGTGTTTTAGGAGATGATTTTTCGTTGTGGAATATTATTGTGGAGTTGATGTGGTATTTGAGAATGGTTGTTGATTATTGGTGACGTTGAAGTTGAAATGTTGAATTTTTCAATGTAGGTGCGAGAATGAATACACGTAGTCGACGTGGAGTTGGCCGTGGAAGTGGTGGTTCGGGTGCGACACCTCGTGCGAACCGTCCATCGAATCCACCACCGCGCGCGGATGTCGAGGTCGAAGCAGCTCCCGGGAGCGAGTTGGGAGTTGTACTGCAGCACGACTGGCAGAAAGCAAGATGGACCCGGCTCGCGAAGATGGCTATTAAGCCAACTCGTTACCCGGACGCAGCCACCGAGCGAGTACTCGGGATACGTGAGGCGGTGGTGCCTCTCATGGACCGGCTCGGGCTAGCGAGGGCCTTTGAGACTCGTCCGGCGACGTACAAGAGAATGGTGCTCGAGTTCTTCAGCACCTTGAACAAGACGAAGAAGCCCATGTTGGTTCAGTTCGACAAGCTCACCTTTCAGTTGGACAACCGGCAGTGGAGCATCGACGAGGAGGGTCTCGCGAGATGCTTTAGTGGAGGGACTGCGTACGTGGATTCCGAGCACTACGATGTGACTGATTTTTGGCGGTCCATTACTCGGACTTCCGGACTTGGTGCTCTCGATTTCGCGCGCGGGGCGGTGAAGGCCGCAGACATACGCAACCCGGTGCTCCGCTACATGCACCGGGTATTGGCGAGTACGGTGTTCGCACGGCGGGAGAGCGGCAATATCACGAAGGCCGAGGTATTTATACTTTGGTGTTTGATGACGGGGAAGAAGCCTG
This sequence comes from Striga asiatica, assembly GCA_008636005.1. NCBI lineage: Eukaryota > Viridiplantae > Streptophyta > Magnoliopsida > Lamiales > Orobanchaceae > Striga > Striga asiatica. The sequence goes on along the minus strand of BKCP01005516.1, from coordinate 1,840,609 downwards.
GGATCGGACGTTTGGTAGGCGAGCATCTGCTCCGCCTGAGCCGGGCGGATACGGATGTCATCCGGTGTGGTGGACTTGTGACGATGATTGCCGACCACCTTCGGATTGACCACACTGATTGGGAGCAGGTCCCGGGACCGGACGTGCTGAACTTGTCGGCCCTAGTGAATATGGGCTATTTGAAGACGGACATGAGCGACAACATGTTCTTCTTACAGAAGGAGGGCGACAATTTCCCATTACCTTTCCCACAGTTGACTGGAGTCCACCGCCCGGAGAATTGGCAGATGGACACCGCCGAGCATCGGCGGGTTGTGGCAGAGAGGCGACCTGTGGGGTCCCTCCGGAAGCTCGCCCCGCGACCGACTATCTATGACCGAGCAGCCCAGACCGAGGAGGAGGATGAGATGGCCGCTTTTGACGGCGAAGATGAGGGGACCCTTGTGATGTACGAGGGTGACGGCGACGTGCCCGAGCAGCCGGTAGGAGAGGACAGACCGGAGTCCTCACGGGCAGCTGAGCAGCAGCAGCAGCAGAGGCAGAGGCGTCGGCGTCGAGAGCCGAGCATGGACGAGAGGATGGAGATGCTCGAGCGCGAGATGCGAGAGCTTAGGACAGACGTGCGGGGCATGCGGGATGAGAACCGTGCGTCTGCGACCCGGCTGGAGGAGCGGATGAACAGCGGTTTCCAGCAGCTGTTCGATTGGATGCAGAGACATGAGGGGAATTTTCCCCCTCCTCCGCCGTGATTTTCAGGAAGTTAGTCCCCTAAGATATACCACTTTTTCTTCAAATTTGTTCTTTCTCGAAAGAATAAGTTTGGGGGAGGGGTGCGGCATATCTTAGGTTCTTATCCCATCTATCTTGCATTTCATGTAGGTTGCATTAGTTTATTTTTATTTTTATGTTTTTATTGAGCACGTTTACTTGCTTTTTAGGAGTAGGATTTATTATGAGTCAGTCTCTTGTGTATTTTGGGCTTTCGATTTGATGATGATATGTATAACTTGAATGGTGAATTGTGATTTGATGTGGCTGAGAAATTGTGATTGGGATTGTAAAAGTCATGCCTAGATGAAAATGCTTGTGAAGCCTTGAATTAGCGATATTTTGAGCCTAGTGAGATTTGAGCCTTTATTCATTGTCTGTGTGTGTCAATTGAATACCTAAGTTATTAGAATTTGCCTTGATTCTACACTTGAAAAAATGCATTGATGATTTTGAGCTTTAAAAATGATTTAGGCGGTTCTTGAATTTAGCTCGTTTGGCCTTGTTCTTTGTCCTTAAAAATATTTTCCACTAGTAGCCCGTTTGAGCCTTAAGCCTTTTTCTTGTCAACCGGTTTATCTTATTTATTTTGAGAGTTGACTGATATTTGGGATGTATGGGGATAACGGAGTTATTTATTGGATGATTGGGTGTGGAATGAGGTGTGATTGAGTTGCATTTACTGTGTTTGACCGAAAAAAAAAAAAGAAAAGAAAAAAAAAGAAAAATAATAAAGAGAGCTCGCAAGTCGAACTGTTGGGATTCTACTCCTCTTACTAGTTGATTTATTTTGACGTGTAATGAGTAATGGGAAACCACTCTAGGACACTTGGATGACCTCCAATGTTTATACCTAGAGAATGTTGTCCATGCAGTTTGATTTTGTTTGGAAAAAATGGAACTCTCTAAAAAAAAAAGAAAAAAAAAAAAAAAAAAAAAGAAAAAAAATGATAATAAAGAGAGCTCGCAAGTCGAACTGTTGGGATTCTACTCCTCTTACTAGTTGATTTATTTTGACGTGTAATGAGTAATGGGAAACCACTCTAGGACACTTGGATGACCTCCAATGTTTATACCTAGAGAATGTTGTCCATGCAGTTTGATTTTGTTTGGAAAAAATGGAACTCTCTAAAAAAAAAAGAAAAAAAAAAAAAAAAAAAAAGAAAAAAAATGGTCAAGTACTTCCTTTGTAATTTGATTTGAGCATTTATGAGTTGTGTATGGATTGTTTTGGTTTGGGATTGAGAAACTTCATGTTGATTAGAGAGGAAGAGTGGAGTATGTCGAGTAGTCTATTTACTCGAATGGTATGATTGTTTATTTGAGCCACTTAACCCATATATATCTTACCCTTGACCAAATAGCCTACATTACAACCTGGAAAGACCTTTTGATTTAAAGCTCATGATTATTGATTGTGTTTGAAGTAGAGTTTTAGATGATTGGCAAACATATAGTTAACTGGGTGTTCAATGTGACTTGAGCGTGTCCTTCTCTTTTATATATTGATGACATGTGAGTGAGGCACTTATATATTCCTATTTGAGAGTTCGTTGATTCAAGGTGGATACAAGTTAATAGTCAAAGCATGATAATTATGATCTTTTGAATTTTTCTTGGTTGCATTGAATAACTTGAAGCTGTTCTAGTTTGATATCACTCATTATGCTTGAGTTCTGATTTTCTTATTCTTGTTCGGGGACGAACAAGGGTTTCAGTTTGGGGGAGTTGACATTCATCATATTTTCATGCATTATGAGTGATATATTGTGATATTTGGCCATGATTATCGTGTGATTGTGCACCATTTCGTTTTATTTATTAAACTATGATAGAGGTGTTTTTGTCGTTGTTTTTGCAGGAAATATGCCCGGAAATGCGTTGGAGATGGAATCGGGACGAAAAACGGCGAAAACGGGTGCAGAAGAGGTCACACGACTCGTGTGGGTAGTGACACGGGTCGTGTGGGTTGAAGAAATAAGAGACGCAGCTACGGCATTTTCACACGAGTCGTGTGGGTTGGGACACGAGTCGTGTGGCCTCACACGACTCGTGTGACCCGGTCGTGTGAGTGCTCGTGTGAGTCTGGGAGTTTGCCGAAAATTGGAGAAAAGTCACACGACTCGTGTGGCATGTCACACGACTCGTGTGACGCGCAGACCAGACCTGCGGGGAATAGGATTCTTACGCGTTTTCTTCCCTTTTTCGACCCTGAATGACCCTACAGTATAAAAGAGGCCTTAGGAACTCGTTTTTGGGACTTTTGACACCATTGGAGGCCTAGAGAAAGCACGAAACACACGAGGGATTCGAGGAAGTCAAGATTGAAGATCCGGGAACTAACGGCGACAATAGTTCTTCTTTCTTTTCTCTTTTTCTTCTTCATTGAACTCATGAATATATTTATTTTGAGCTTTGAGAATATGTTTAGTAGCTAAACCTTTTAGGGATTCTAGGATTTGCGAGTACTCGGATTTTTTTATGAAGTGATTTTGTTTATTCATTCCGGTTTATCATTCGTTTATCAATTTCTTGTGCTTATTATTATTGTGTGAATATAAGGGCCCGTATTTATGCATATTTGTGATTGACTTGAGACCGAGAGGAGATAGTTGGTTGCTAGAATTGGGAAGTTCATAACGTAAGAGACTAAACAGACCGAGAGGTTGATAGAATCTTGCGAGGGAATTAGAATCTTAGGAGCTTATGGGAGTTGATTGTTCATCTTGAGACCGAGAGGAGATAGATAACAGTTAATATCTACGATTTAACTTGTTCGAGAGAAAGGTGTAAATTACTTTAGTGATTATCCCTACGAATGGTAGAATTAAATAAGGTTTGAATGAATAATTGATCTTTGTTAGAATAATCCCGAGGAAAGCATAGCCTAGAATCTATTTTCTCATTCTCGATTTATCTTAGGACAAGCCTTCATTAGTGTTAGAATTTATTTTGCAATCATTCATTAGTTTAGAATAAAATCACCATTCAAATTTGCATTAGACTAAATAATATTTAATCGTTTACATTTTGATACTTAGTTAATTTTGACAACAGTCTCTGTGGAATACGACCTTGCTCGCCACTCACTACAGCTATACCGTACACTTGCGGATAGTGATAATATTTTGCGAACATTGAGTCCGGATTAATCAGGCATAGTACGAGTTCTTTTTCTCAACCGGTACTACTTGCAAAGAAGAAGGATGGAACTTGGAGGTTTTGCACAGATTACCGGGCTCTTAATGCGACTACCATAAAAGATCGTTTTCCAATTTCGAGCATTGATGACATGTTGGATGAGTTGGCGGGGTCTCGTTATTTTTCCAAATTAGATTTGCGAGCTGGATACCACCAGATACAAGTGGCAGAAGAGGACATTCACAAGACGGCATTTTGTACTCATCAAGGACATTATGAATATTTGGTAATGCCTTTCGGTTTATGCAATGCACCGTCTACTTTTCAGTTTGCTATGAATTCGATATTTCAGGACTACTTGCTAAAATTTGTGTTGGTATTCTTTGATGATATACTAGTGTATTCGAAGGGTGGGATAAACATGTGAGGCATTTGAAAGTAGTCTTGAATATTTTGAAGGAGAATGAGTTTCAGATAAAACCGTCGAAATGTTCTTTTGGCCAAGAATCGGTGGAGTATTTGGGTCATATCATATCCTGTGAAGGGGTGAAAGTGGATTCAAAAAAAATTGAGGCTATGCTAGAGTGGCCTAAACCGAAGAATTTGTCGGAATTACGGAGTTTTTTTTGGTTTGACTGGATATTATCGAAAGTTTGTCAAAGACTTCGGATCAATTCCAAAGCCATTGACAGAGATGACAAAAAAAGGAGGATTTAAATGGTCAACTAAGAGTGAAGAGGCGTTCGAAAAGCTTAAAGGGGCTATGTCAACAACTCCAGTATTGGCAATGCCTAACTTTGATGCTATGTTTGAAGTACACACGAATGCCAGTGATGTGGGCATTGGAGCCGTCCTTACACAAGAAGATCGACCAATTGCTTATATGAACAAGGCTTTGGGAAGTATATGAGTAGGATGGTCGATTTATGTCAAAGAGTTGCTAGCGGTGGTAGAAGCGGTCCGGGTTTGGAGGCCTTACCTTTTGGGCTGGCATTTTCGGATTGTGACGGACCAACAACCATTTAAGCATTTGTTGGAGCAACGAATAGTAACTCCGAAGCAACAAAAGTTTGTGTCGAAACTCATGGGATTCGACTTTTATATTTGCTATAGACCGGGTCGACAAAATTCGGTGGTGAATGCATTATCTCTTCGGACCGATGTGGCAGAACTTCAAGCTATTTTTGGACCTACATGGGCTATATGGGATCAATTACGAGAGGCAAATGTTCAAGATGCATTTTGTAATGATGTTCGTAGGAAAATAGAAGCTCAAGAAAAGGAGGTTCAAGATTATGAGGTCTATGGCGGCTTGCTACTATATAAGGGTCGGGTGTATGTACCGGAAACTGATCGGTTGAGGTATGAGATTGTCCAATACTTTCATGAAGCTAAGATTGAGGGACATTCAGGAGTTTATTGTACTTGGGCGAGGCTAGCAAATACCTTCAATTGGCTAGGGGTGAAGAATGAAGTTCGGGATTTTGTAGCAAAGTGTGATGTTTGCCAAAAAGTGAAGTCGGATTCCCGAAAACCAGGTGGACTCTTGCAACCTTTACCGGTACCCGAAAGGATTTGGGAAGACATAACCATGGACTTCATTGAAGGACTGCCTATGTCTAACGGCTTCAACGGGATCATGGTGGTAGTGGATCGACTTACCAAGTATGCACATTTCATTCCTATTACTCATCCATATACGGCTAAATTCATAACTAAATTATTTGTTGAGTATGTGGCGAAGTTGCACGGGATGCCACAGTCTATTATATTTGATAGGGATTGTATATTCATGAGTAGTTTTTGGAAGGAGTTTTTCAAATTGCAGGGTACTGAATTGGCCACGAGTTCAGCATATCATCCTCAAACAGATGGACAAACCGAGGTAACCAATAGCACCCTTGAACAATACCTTAGATGCTATGTTCACGACTTTCCAAAAAAATGGGAAGGATTTTTGTCGTGGGCTGAATTTTGGTATAACACGACTTATCATGCTTCGATTAAGTTCACCCCTTTTGAGTTGGTCTATGGACGGGTGGTTCCTACATTGGTTAGTTACCCGTTGGAAAAATCTCCAAATGATGAGGTCGATGGTGAGCTAACCGAGCGATATTTGATGATTCGAGAGCTCAAAAGTCATTTGTATGGGTCGATCAACCGAATGGAAGAGTACTATGATAAGGGCAGAAGAGAAGAACGATTTGAACTGGGTGATTGGGTTTACTTGAAGCTTCGACCCTACCGTCAACAGAGGATCTCTCAAAAGGCTCTATTCAAGTTAGGAAGTCGTTTTTACGGTTCATATCAAGTCATAGAACGTGTGGGTGAAGTGGCATATCATCCACGTGTCCCAACTAAAGAGAAGCTTGAGTGAAAATCAAGGAGTCCAAACGAGATTACCGGTGGTTAATTTCGAAAGCACAATGATTGTACGTCCAACACGTGCATTGGATTATCGGAGGACTAAAAAAGCTAGTCGTTTCTATTGGGAAGTCTTGATCGAGTAGGACGGGTTGCTGGAAGAGGAGTCGACTTGGGAAAATTTACATGACATGCGATTTCAATTTTCTGACTTTGTCCTTGAGGACAGGACACTCTTGAAGGGGACGGGAATGATGCAGATGAGGGTCGTCGATTGAAGAATGCGTACAACCGGGCTCGATGGGTGAAGATCAAGGGGCAAAAATCGAGTGCTGCCCAGGTTCAGGTGGCGCTCTTAGCGGCGCTAAGGTGGAAGGCTAGCGAGGGGCTAGCGCCGCTTACAGTCCTTAGCGACTCCAGAGAGTTTGAAGGCTTTGGGGTTAGCGCCGCTAAAGGGCTGAGCGGGAACAGTTTCCAATTCAGTCTCTTTTTCGTTTTTTAATGGGTTTGGGTAGTTTGGTAGGGTATTTTATGTTGTTTTTCAGATTGTTTGAACCACTTTTTATCTATTTATGAAATATATAAAAAATAAACTCGTTTCCGAGCATCTATTTGTGTCAAGATCAAGGCCTTAGTGCGGGTTTTGATACAAAATACTCAATTTGATACACGATTCGCAATAGAACGCCGGAGCACATGGGGCGGCGGGTGTAGCATACGGCGGGTCGCGTGGAGGAAAGGCGAGATAGGCGGGCAAAAGGCCCAGTGATGAGGCCTTGAATTAGTTGGTGTGGGCTGCGTAATTGAACTCTGAGTTATGATTGGGCCAGGCTGGACCTGTTCTTTAGTTTATTTTTACGGGAAAATTATGTACATGGGCCCCTATCTAGAGATATTTACATATATACTATCCTTGCAGATATTAATCAAAATAGGAGTAATAAGCGATCTGTATTTCGTTTGTACGAGACTAATTTATATTAGAAGATTCGTTTTTATCTCTCTCCATATATCCTTGCAAACATTAATCAGAAGATCCGTTTTTCTCTCTCCATATATTCATCCAAAAAATTCCAGCAATGGCGAAGGGAAGGCAACCCACCTCTTAATCTGAACGATGATGAAGATGAAACAAGGTATCGTTCTGGAACTCGTACAACAACCAGTAATCAATTGCCCGAATGGAAGATCGTCCAAAAAATGTTTCATATTCACAAAAGTTCAGTTACAAGAAGTTCGAAGATGAAGAACAAAGAATTATCAGACGAGTCCTCGAATAAAAAAAAAAAATAGAAATTCAAATTCTCGACAAGAGTTGGATCCAAAATTTGGATTGACTTTTCTGGTGTTGTTTATATGTTGTTTATCTTATGTATAACTGCATTCGATTTGGATTTTGCAGTCATTCAAGATTGTGTAATATGTTTTATCCCGTTTCAGAATGGTTTATATGTTGTTTATCTTATGTATAACTACACACTTAGTATTAGAGGACTGTCAGATCATGTTTATTTGATGTATATATACAGTATATCTGAACATATATTTGATGGTTATTAGATCGGGAGCGAGTTATCCTTGTTTCGTCTTCACTTTTGGAGGGTTTGGTCTCATTTTTATTTCGCTTTGCCATTGTTCTTCTCCGCTGAGATGAAACTTTTTTTTTTTGTATGAGAGATGAAGTTTTTTTGGGGGAGGGATGAAGTTCTATGCACTACACCCGTGATATGGAGAGATAAATGGTGATTTCTTTTTTTTTTTATTCGGGTGAGTGTAAAGATGGAGAGAAAGTCACGTTCCCAAAAAATCATGTAAGAGGATTTTAATTGTGTCTAGTTGTTTGGTTATTTTTTAAACTGGCACCAATATCAAACTTAGTTATATATAATTAATTGCACTTAGGGGTTAATCAAGCTAAACTTAACCGCAATAAATATTATTTTAATTATTAAGTAACGTAATTGTGATGAAGATTTTGTGAGATGGTGAATTTGAAATTATTTAGGGGATGGAATGTAAAAGGGGTAAATTTCTCTATTTTGAGAGTACGGGTTTTGGTGGGCCGTGCCAGGCGGGCCACGCGTCAGCCCACCATTAAATAAAAAATAATTGATTTAATAAACCATAGCATGTTACACATTAGTCGTTACATTCTCAAGTCGCAGCACAGTCAACTGAGAGACGGGCCTTTTTCGCTTTTGGTAACCCTAACCTTCTTCTCAACTCAGCAGCCAGCAATCCTATGGACCAGACCGATGATCAGTGTGCGCTGGAGACCTTGGAGCGGGGACGCCGAACGACGAAGAAGCGGCGACCAGCGAAGGACAACAGGCGAGCGGGCCAACGACAGAGTCTCCGACCAGCGAAGGACAACAGGCGAGCGGGCTAACGACAGAGACTCCGAGCAGCAACGCCAACCAAATCGTCGGCGAGCCTTCGTTCTGGTAGTGATGGCTGAGCCTAATCTCAAAATGATTTAAGATTGAACTGTTGATTTTTTTGAAGTCTGAATTTCTCAACCTATTATTGATTTTGATTTCATTCATATTCGAAACTCGCGCAAGTTGTTGTTGTTGTTGTTGTATTTTATGAAATTCCGAATTGCATAACTTCAAACCTATTTGACTGGTATAAAACACATAAACTATTGATTTTGGAATAATTATAGATTTTTTGGTGAAATTTGTTGTGCATAAAATTTATAACTTCAAACTTGTTGTGGTTTTTGTTACTACTACTAGCATTATTATTACAACTTTTATTATTATCATTGTATAACTTGTCATGCATACTATATGAAATTTCAAATTGAATAACTTCAAACTTATTGGACTTATATAAAACATATGTAACATGTAACATGGTTCTGTTACACATCTTCTAGAATGTATTTGTTTGTCTGTATAAACCGTGTATCTTTTTAGTTCATGGCACCATTTTGTTGTATTCACAGTTGAATTGTGAATTTGAATCCACTCAAAATTGAACCGCATGCAGTTGAATTGTGTATTTTTGGTACCATTTTTTTAACCTATAGAAAAACGTTTCTTCTCACTGGCAGTTGATTGCTTAGTTTATTTTTAGACTACTACTTTATTTTGCGTTTTGGTAAACTAGGAAAGACACCGCCGCACGAGATTCGATCAGGTGGTGCTAATTCGAGTGACAAAAAGGGTTGCCGTCTCATAATCCCTAGAAAAAAAAATAGTAAGGAGTGCGGTTAAGAATGAATCAAATATTTACTCAACAAAGATCCGTAAGAAGCCTTTCTGATGGGAGTATTCACACCTGATATTTGTATTTGAGATAGTTTCGTATCCTTTTTTGTCTCCTGCTTTATTCATTTCAGGAGAAATGTTAGTTGCTTTTTTGTTTGCAGTATGATAAATTAGTTTGATAAATGATTTATCTGGCCAATTAGTTGAGAAGAGTATCTAAGTTTTCGTGAGATGCTACCTATTCATGGATAGGCTGACAGATGAGCTGTTGTAAGCCTTTGTAAAAATACTCGCCTTACAACCAATTAATTCTAATTAACTATGCACCATGAACTTTCAAGTTTTAATTGGCCCTGACGCTTTGCCTTTTGCATTTGGTTTTGTTTCTAAACTAAAATTTTAAAATATATATCCTTGCAAAAATGTTTATTTATTTATTTATTTTTTTTTTTTTGTGAAATCGTGATTGATGGTTGGAATGCTTAAGTCAATTTCTATCTAAGTAGTAATATGAGTGGTTTGTTACAATTAAAAAAAAAAATATGTTCTCTCAATATCAAAGGCCGAATATTAATTACCAATAAAAGGTTTAATATTAATGATTAAATTGGGCCGGCTGTGCTGTGCACAGCGAAAGCTTCCTAGTCTATATATGCAAGAGTTAGGGATTCAAATGACGACACATCTCCATTTTTATGGCCTTCTTATCATGACACGTGTCCAATTTAATTCACCTTATTGCCACTTCTTTTTCATTTTGTTGTCCTTAGATGTTGCACATGGGTTCGATTATGTTTACCTTATTGTACATTTTAAATGACCAACATGTCCTTAAAAGATTTTCATTCCAATACAATGCGTAGAGGCTTTTTAGTCAACTAGTGTATACCCCGTGCGATGCACGGAAATAATATTAAATTAATAATATTATAAATAGACCTCGAGTTTGAGTCACTCAATGACGGAAGTGGAAACTACTATTGTTCCTATTTAAAAAGAGGAAGCAAAAAAAATAATTATAAATTAAAGAGGAGGATAAACAATACTTAATAATTATAAATTATAGATTCGGGGTCAAACAATGTAAAATTATTTTGTATAAGAGAATATAAAAAAATTTGATTACACACCATTTCAAAATTATTATTATACTTTTTTGTATGGTTAGCTTATAATATTTGTAAAAATATTAGTAATTAGACCGATTAGCTTATAATATTTGTAAAAATATTAGTAATTAGATCGATGAAAATTAGCTTCTTAAAGTAGATAATGGATTTCCAGTAGTAATTATGAATTAGTTTCTATTTTATTTTATTTTTTCTTTTTAAAAATAATGGATTTCTAGTAGTAATTATAATTTGGTTTCTATTTTATTTTATTTTTTTAAATCTCTATAGATAAGGGATGAGATTTTTTAAACACGTGAGATCGTATGCAATGGGATTTTGTAACATAAGAGATAAGCGTGTAGATTTATACTAAAAATAGGAAAAGAAAAACAAATATTTATTGTCAAACAACGATTTTGATAAATTAAAAAAAATGAGCTGATTTTTTTGCCTATTCAGATTTGTCCAACAATTACTATATTATGATATATTTAATGATTTTAGCGGGAAAAAGTTTCTAAATTTATAAAAAAGTTATTCTTTTTATATAATGATAGATTACTAATGACAGCTATAGATATGAAGATATAAAAGACCTCTAATGGTGACAAGTGGCGTTTCTTTAGTCGACACATGGTCAATTACTAATTGCTCCTTCTTTGACCTAATTGGAGAGGTCAATATGGTAAATTCGATTTACTTGAATGACCTTTATTTGAATGTAGCAAAATGATGGCGTTTTCTTATGATGTGAAAAGTACTTTTCCGATTTTACCTCACACGCTACACCGACTGAAAGCAATTCAAAGAAAGACATTGACCTGCTCCATGATGAATGATGAAAGAGAGTATCTATCCTCCAATCTCAAACCCTCTCTCACTCAGATCTCTCTCTTCCCTCCGATGCATCTTCGGTCTCTACCTCCCTCTAACAATCCGCCGCCGCAGTCCACCACTTCTCCACCACCATGACGATAGCATCACATTGTATGGCACCCCCAAATTCCCGATCTCATTTCAGCCCCAAATAGCACCGTCGGTGCGAAACAGACCGCGATCTACGACGAGAAGTTTTTGCCGGCCACTAAGAAACTTACGAGGTGAGAGAAAATTGTTCATTATTCATCTTCCTAACCCTTACCAAACACCGCATCTTACCATTTCCTATTTGAGTCGCCGCTGAGGGCACTCTCACCGGAGCACCTCTTCTTCTACTGCTCCAGAACGTGCTAGAGATGGCAGTGCTTTTGCTACATGGTAATATTTATTTTTCTTTTGAATGTTTCTGTGTGAAACTAAAGAAATTGGGAACTTTAACTTGTTATTATGTTTCTTTGTGATTCACTGTCAATTTCACATCGATAAATTGGGGATTTTCGGCTCATTTTGGGCTTTCTAATAGTGTGAGCTGGTGATGGGTTTTTTTTATGAAATGAAAATCTGCATAAACTTTGATTCCTGTAGTATGATTAATTGGTTGTAGGTGTTGTTTCCATTGTTAGTAGGAAACGAAAATTTTCTAATGCTTCCCATTTTGGTGATTGAAAGTGTTGAAAGGATATGTAATCTGGAAAAGGAATACATATAAACATTTGGTTGATGATAAAGAGTGGAAAAGGATATGTTTACGATATATGTGTGGTATTGATGGGTTAATGTTGTTTTCTGTGAAGCGAACCAAAAAATTGGCCGGAACCCTAAACTGGGGTACGACAACTGTGGTTGGAGTGTTTGCCGGCATGTTATATGGAGGTAGCAAAGAGGCCTCTGCATCTGTTGTAAGTCTGAATCCCATTTATAGTTGAATGATTCATAATAGATGGGTTGATTGATATTGGATTTATGTTTGGTGTCATCTTACCTTGCTTTTTTATAGTTAACATCCCCACTCCATGTATGGATTTCTGTTTTGTGGCATTACCTTTTTTCACAAGAATGTTTTTTTTATCAGTCTTCAAGAAGGATAAGGACTCGCTATGCCATCCGAAGATCCCGTAGCTCGAGGATGACCCCAGTATCTCAGAGATGACATAAAGAAGGTTGATTTATTATTATTATTATTATTATTATTATTATTATTATTAGTATTTATACCTATTCTTTAAGAATTTCTGGCTTTCTAATTAGTTAAGGTAGGGATGTTGATAATAATGGATAGAGCTTAAACATCAGGTTTCAAGTGCAAGAGGCTCCAGGTAATTCTTTTCATAATGCATAGCAGGTACAACATGAGTTGATAATAGAGCGTAAACATCAGTTAGTCTCTTTTTTCTATATGTTTCAGGGATCTTGCATGCATCAGGTTGCAAGTGCAGGAAATGAAATTAATTCAGTGCGGTCATGCAAGGAAAAAAGGTTGACATATGTTCTAAATGATGCAGATGATAAGAAGGCTGTCTCTCTCATTTTCAAGAAAAACAACAATAATGATATAATTTATAGTTTATAGTTTCTGTTATTTTTATGTTTTTCTATCTTCTTTTTTCAAGATGGATTTTGGATAACTTATTCAAATGTTATTTTTGTTATTTGTTTTTTTTCTTACCAAAGGCTAAGCCTGAAAAATGGTATTGTAATTTGATGAATCAACATCATTGTTTTCAATTACTTTACGTCAACCGCACAATATTGGGAGTTGTCAAATATTTGCAGGCCTCTAGAGAAACTGGTGCACTTAAAGAAGCAAAGGATAAGCTAGAGAAGCAGGTGGAAGACCTTTCACTACGTTTGCAGCTGGAAAAACACCGCAGGGTAAAATGCGCTACTTCCTCTCACAAAGCACAAGCATAAAGATAGACATGCAGATACAAATATACTGTTTCTTTATCAAGTTTATCAACGAATGTGTTGAGAGTTATTGCAAACTCTCAAACTATACTTATACTGAACCAAGAGTTTGTGTGAACAGAATGAGAACTGGAAGAGGCAAAGGAGGCAAAAGCTCAGGAAATAGCAAAATTGCAGCAGGCCTTAGAAGATATGCCAAGCAAAATGGATGAAAGTAATGCACTGCTTGTTAAAGAACGTGAGGTTGCTTAGACGGCAATTGAAGAAGCTGCAATTGTTAAAGAAACCCAAGTTCCTGTTGAGGATACTGCCAAGATCGAGGCTCTTACAGCCGAAATGGAGAAAGTTTTAACCTCTTTATCCTTTCTTTACATTTTATTGGGGGATATTTTAGGGGTTTCATGCCATTTTTTTTTTATGTTACTAAGATGTTAGATGTATCCATCATAAAAAACATTTTCGATGTGCTTTTCTTTTTCTTTGTTTATTTTTGGTATTTGAAATTGATAAATAGGCCCAGCCATGCATTTTCCTTTTCAAGTGTATAAGCATCACTTTGTTGTCGGCTATGTGCTCGCAGTTATAATATAAGAAAAAAATTCATTTTCCTTTTCAGATAAAATAGTGACTTTAAAATTCTACTACAGAGCCCCAAACGTCAATAACTTAAAGGATCCTAAGGTAAATGCATTTTCTTTTGATTTTTTTTTATTTATAGTATGGGGTGGGTAAAGTTAAAGGATACGACATGTGTGTTTTATGTCAAAGTGTATTTTCATTTATTATGTTCTGATGTTCATATAGCCAACTTCAGCTTTATTTATTTACTTTCTTTTTTTCACCCATCCTTGAAGTTTGGTTTGTTCTGTCAGAATAAGGAACAATCGTGGGGGCAAAGATCCTAAGGTCATGTACAAGTGTATTTAAAACAAGCCTAATATGGCTCCATCATACTTTTTGATAATTTGAGGTTTTGAATTTAGAAAACATGTACATAATTTTATATTTTGTCATTTTCTATTCTATCTTTTTTTAACATTAATTTTCTTGACAATAAATCTAGATTTTTTTTTTCTACCTCAAAATTAAATGAGGGTAATGCCCATGTTATTGCTTTATTATTTCTTTGGTATTGACTTTGAGATATTTCTCATCGACAAATGGTGCATATAATCTTTTCAATATTATGGACTTGGATATTGGTTAATTATTTATAAGTGTAGTATGAAAAATATATTTGTTTTAGAAAATTTGAAGCACAAGTAATATTATATGTAATGTAATGTTTTCAGGTGACAATTTCTAATACATGACAAAGGGAGAGCAAAATCAAGAAAGCAGGAGGCGAGCACGAATACAAGAATAGAAACTCCAATGTGGTTGCAAAAATCATCATAAACATTTGCAGATCTGTTCTAACCTAACATGTGAGCTGCCAGCTCATGTAATCATGTAAGTCACTGCTCATGCTCATCTAATTACTGCAGCCACAATCCTAACAATCCTAACAGTTGAAAAAAAAAAAGAGATTGCGTCTTATTACATTTATGTTACTTCATAGATACTCATTTTATCAAGTCTGTTTCGATTCCGAAAGATAAAGTGAATAAATACCAAGGCGAGCAGGTATTTTAAATTTTGGAATGATGAAAACTCTGGTGCAAGTGTTAGCAGATATCATATTCGAGTTGTTCTGGATTATTTATCTTCTTTGATATTAATTTTTAACTAATACAGTGCAACAATTAGTTGGTATATATAGTTTCTATATGTACAGGTACTCAATCTCATTCCTAATACTTCCAAGAACATCTGGAAAATTGTAAGAGCATATTTTGCCAAATTGTAACTTGAGATGACAAATTTTCACTATATTTTAGACTAAATTTGAGTCGTCCGTGCGTGCACGGCTGTAAGACAATTAGTGTTCTAAATAATAATAAATTAAATTCTGGACGAGAAATGAAGAAAAACAATTATTTTCCCCCATAAAATATTATGAGAACTTCCAAGCTGAAAATCTATTCCCTCGAAATCCCTAACTAGTAATTTCACAATTTGTGCCCTTTCCCTTCCTTTTCCTATACCCAAATCCCCTTATCTCCCAGCAAATTCTATCTGAATATTTCGAATTTTCAGCTTAAATTTTTATCCTTTCAAGTTCACGCAGCTGAAATCTGCAAATTGCTGCAGATTTCATGGTAAGCTTGTTGTTTTTTCCTCGCGCTAGTTTCAGTATGTTTTTGTATATGCGTGTGTGTGTTCGTGTTGATTATGGATTGATATCGTTTATATACACGCGAATTTTGTATTTTGCAGTTGTATAATGATGTTTCTCGATGCAATATATGGATATGTATGTTATGTTTTTTTAACAAAATTGTTGAAAACTAGAAAGTGGGTAAAATTATTTTAATGTGTCTTATTACGTGCTGTGATTTCTTGGATTATTTTCCCCAATTGACATTCTTTGCTGGGTGATGATCATAACTCGAGCATGAGTCTTGCAACAATTCCTTGTGTATGTATGATGGCATGTTGCCCACACATCAGTTGAAGGTAATAATGATTTCATGTACCTGTGTTGATAAAATGCTGAAAAGCTCGTAAGAATTGTTATTATATGGCAGGATGATGTAATATTAAAATGCTTGTATTATACACTAGTCAGTAGTGATTAGAAAGAGATAGTTTTGGTAGATGTTTGAGGCCATTAACCTAGGTTGGTATCTGACATTTGGTGTTAGATGGAAAAAAGTGTGTGTTCTCTTTTAGGTTGAGGATGTTTGTCCAAGTTAATTGATACATTCGTATTAACTTTTGACCTATCAAGATTGCGCAACTGCTCGGTACTAAATTTCACAAGCTCTAATGATCAGGGTCAGGATCTTTTATTGTAGTTTCCTCATTTTTCAGGGTTCAGAAGCATAGTTCCTGAATATTCATTATTGGTGTGCCGACCAATTGTGCAATTTGGCATCATAATTTTAGTGAATATCATTCCAGTTTCCTTGAGTAGGAACTACCTTAATCTACTTTTGAATATTGGTTTTATTTCTTGGTACACCGGTGAATTTTGCTTCTGAAAGTGAATGGTTTCAACACTAGGTGATTTTTATTTTTTTATTTTTTATTTTTTTTTTAAAAAGCAAGAAGAATAAATTCACCATGGCTTTTATGAATTTGGGCTTCATCTACAGCTAATGCTTTGAATCTCTCAATTTGTGATTCAAAAGCAGCTTTTGTTTCCCCTGCTTTTGCCCTTCAAGATGCTTTTCAACTGGTATTCGATTATCTTTCATTTTCATAGCTTATTTATACTCATAGCTTAGATTGATGTGATTGTGCGTATCCCTTCGTTCAATGGTCAAATTCTACAGGATCAACCTATGGGACTTAAGGAATGATATAAAAAAAGAAAGGGAAAAAGAAATTTAGATTATGGTGTGTTTTAGGACCACCTAGGAGAAGTGGTGTTCTTGGAGTTGCAGTAGGAAGGGAAAGCAGTGTCTCAAGGAGGAAGTTTTGGGGCTGTCGAGAGCGTTAAGGCCTGAGTGATGTCAACTTGCTAATCTCCGGCGAGGTCAACACCAAACTATCCGATTCCAGGTTTCAATATTAACTTTTGGAAATTATAAAAAAATTTATGTGGCCTCCAATCGCATTATCTAATTCGCCATTTTCCATTCATGTCCAAATAGAAAAAAAACGAACTATGTAAAAATGAAATGATATCCGGTCTTTTTTTCGTGCTTTTCGCAATCAATTAATGAAGACCAATTCAAACCCATATGAAGATGGGATGGGTGATCAAAGTAAAACCAAGTAATCCGACGAAAACACTGAAGTTCCTAAAACAAATTTGGTGTCGGGGAACTTCCTGATCATAGTGCCACAAAAGAAAGTAATGAAGGAGAAAAAAACAAAAGTACAGTATAACTGATAAGCAGTCAATCAAACCTAGCATAACTCCCATTCATATAAGAGAGGAACTCTCCCTCCAGAAGATAAGCCACAAAATTTCCGTATTTCCGTATGTTGCAGGCGACATTCCCATCCTTTTTATCTACATGAAATTAGGAATGAGCATCGCTTGGTCTAGCTCATCGTGGAATCTCAAGAGCTGCTCTTCATGTAGAGCTAAGATTGATAGTTTTACCATGTCATCAGCTGTCCACTTGCCGGTGGAATGGTTGATCTGCACATAGTAGTAAAAAATGAATATTTCATTTTTATGAATTCAATTATTTGCTAACTGTAATAGATTACCACTTCTCTTAAGTGAGTGGCCAAATTTCTAATCCACCGAATAAACGACTCATTCTTAAGGCCAATGTAGGCAGCTCTGTCCACGTACGTCTGTGCACGGTTTTCATAGTTGAAGAGTTGTGTAAAGATGTCATATCTCCTTTCACTTTTTTCTCTAGAAGAGTATTTTCTATATTTTTGGGCCCATTCATGGCAACCAACCATTGTGTCTATAATAGTGTCATACAGACTTTCCTTTTGTGGATCTAGGGCATGACCGTTTCTGAAAAAAGAAAGTCTATCGGAACACTCTACAATAGCTAGATGCTTAACCAAAGTTCCCTCCTGGAGAAGACTACACAAAAGTACAAAAAAAAAAAGAGTTAAATCTGAAAAAAATCCAACTATCAAATGTACTTGCAAAATAAAATAAAAGGTTACCTGATCAGCTGTACGATCTTTCTTAGAAATCTCGTAAGAATAGCTGGCCACAATCCATCACATATATTGTTTTCTATAATCTCAGCTAGCTTACGAAAATCATTTGTCCTCCCAGTCTCTGTCTCGGGAAGAAAGGTCATATTATACATCTTAACTGTTCCCTTGTGCATGACAAAATTCTTCATGTGGAGTGAGTGCACACATTTATGGTCCATTTGATGCAAATCAACAATCCCTGCCAGCATGTCTCTTATGATGCGTCTATACTCTGGTGGAGTATTGGAATATAGGATGTTAGTTGATGGAACTTTAAAGGTCATTGTAGGTTGTTTTCCCGCAATCTTCAGCTGCTGAATATACATGTCCAGCAGTCGAACTCTCCATACACGATAGTGTTTCGACCAACGTCAAAAAATTTACCACACAAGAAATATTTGTTGTCGTGCGTAAGGGAGTATAATTTTTCATCCCTAGGATCATCCTTTTCCAAGGGGACGAGGAGGACTCGAGTATGAGAGGCAAAAATATAGGAAAAAGAAAAGAAAAAAAAGGGAAAAGTAAATGTAGACCATGACAAGATGGGGCTCGATGCTGATCAGAGGAAAAAAATCCAATCGAAACCGCACATACCCTTCATCATCGACGAGCTCAATCGACTGAAGATCAGTCTGATAAACGCCATGAAAGAAGGAGAAGAAAAACAAAAAAACCTTCAAAAGGAAAAAAAAAAAACTCAAAAGAAAACTCCAACTGGCAGAGGAAAAAATGGCGAGCGAGACTGCCTCGCCTCAGGTCATTTCCTCACCATCTGTGGACTATTGTCTTTGTTTCTCTTTTCTTTACTTATATGTATCCCTGATCATAGGGATTTTTCTTTTCTTTTCTTTTCTTTTTTCTTTTAATCGCCTTGCATTGAAATCTTTATGCAGATAAGGAAAATGCTATCAGCTAAAAGCTAAAGTAACGATCTGCTGTTATTCATAACAGTTGATGATTGTGGTTATGAAAAAGGGGAACTAGTTGCCTCTCATACTAGGGATGAGAAATTATACTCCCTTACACACGACAACAAATATTTCTTGTGGTAAATTTTTTGACGTTGGTCGAAACACTATCGTGTATGGAGAGTTCGACTGCAGCTTGGACATGTATATTCAGCAGCGGGAAAACAATCTACAATGACCTTTAAAGTTCCATCAACTAACATCCTATATTCCAATACTCCACCAGAGTATAGACGCATCATAAGAGACATGCTGACAGGGATTGTTGATTTGCATCAAATGGACCATAAATGTGTGCACTCACTCCACATGAAGAATTTCGTCATGCACAAGGGAACATTTAAGATGTATAATCTGAACATTTCTTCCCGAGACAGAGACTGGGAGGACAAATGATTTTCGTAAGTTAGCTGAGATTATAGAAAACAATATATGTGATGGATTGTGGCCAGCCATTCTTACGAGATTTCTAAGAAAGATCGTACAGCCGATCAGGTAACCTTTTATTTTGTAGGTATATTTGATAGTTCGATTTTTTTCAGATTTAACTCTTTTTTTTTTTGTACTTTTATGTAGTCTTCTACAGGAGAGAACTTTGGTTAAGCATCTAGCTATTGTAGAGTGTTCCGATAGACTTTCTTTTTTCAGAAACGGTCATGGTCATGATAAAACTGGTGCCCTAGATTCGCAAAAGGAAAGCCTGTATGACACCATTATGGACACAATGATTGGTTGCCATGAATGGACCGAGAAATATAGAAAAGACTCTTCTAGAGAAGAAAGTGAAAGGAGATATGACATCTTTACACAACTCTTCAACTTTGGAAACCGTGCAGAGTCGTACGTGGACAGAGCTGCCTACATTGGCCTTAAGAATGAGTCATTTATTCAGTGGATTAGAAATTTGGCCACTCACTTAAGAGAAGTGGTAATCTATTACAGTTTGCAAATAATTGAATTTAAGAAATTTTGCATAAAAATGAAATATTCATTTTTTACTACTATGTGCAGATCAATCATTCCACCGACAAGTGGGCATCTGATGACATGGTAGAGCTATCAATCTTAGCTCTACATGAAGAGCAGCTCTTGAGATTCCACGATGAGCTAGACTAAGCGATGCTCATTCCTAATTTCATGTAGGTAAAAAGGATGGGAATGTCGCCTGCAACATACGGGAATTTTGTGGCTTATCTTCTGGAGGGAGAGTTCCTCTCTTAGATGAATGGAAGTTATGCTAGGTTTGATTGACTGCTTACTGTACTTTTGCTTGTTTCTCATTCATTACTTTCTTTTGTGGCACTATGATCAGGAAGTACCGCAGCACCAAATTTGTTTAGGAACTTCAGTGTTTTCGTCGGATTACTTGGTTTTACTTTGATCATCCATCCCATCTTCATATGGGTTTGAATTGGTCTTCATTAATTGATTGCGAAAAGCACGAAAAAAAGATCGGATATCATTTCATTTTTACATAGTTCGTTTTTTTCTATTTGGACATTAATGGAAAATGGCGAATCAGATAATGCGATTGGAGGCCTCATAATTTTTTTTATAATTTTCAAAAGTTAATATTAAAAGCTGGAATCGGATAGTTTGGTGTTGACATCACTCAGGCCTTAACGCTCTCGACAGCCCTAAAACTTCCTCCTTGAGACACTGCTTTCCCTTCCTACTTCAAGAACACCACTTCTCCTAGGTGGTCCTA
Organism: Striga asiatica; assembly: GCA_008636005.1. Lineage (NCBI taxonomy): Eukaryota > Viridiplantae > Streptophyta > Magnoliopsida > Lamiales > Orobanchaceae > Striga > Striga asiatica. Next base: position 1,819,818 of record BKCP01005516.1, on the reverse strand, counting down.
AAACACACCGATACGCACAATCACATCAATCTAAAGTTCTAAACCAACAGCCAATCAAGATTTATTACCATACATATATACACACATAGATAACTAGAGAGAGATTCAGAGAGTGAACCTAGCATGATCTGTGATTCCAATGGTGGCCAAAGGGCCATCATGCTTCACCCATTCATGTGACGAAGCATATTCAAAACCTTCTAAAACTGAGTGAAAAACGGAATTTCAAGAAGTTTCATATCGATAAAAGTAACGTATAAATGAGCTATGAGTATAAATAAGCTATGAAAATGAGAGATAATCGAATACTAGTTGAAAAGCATGGGCAAAAGCAGGGGAAACAAAAGCTACTTTTGAATCACAAAGAGATTCAAAGCATTAGCTGTGGATGAAGCCCAAGCCCAGATTCATAGAAGCCATGGTGAACTTATTCTTCTTGCTTTTTTCTTTTTTAAAAAAAAATTCAACGTTTGGTTTTCTTGTTTAGGATGTGAAAGGTTTTTTGTTATGTAATGTAGCATAAAGAATGAAAGATAGAAAGAGTTACCATTATCAAAAGTTCTCTCTCTCTCTCTTTTTTTTTTTCCTTATCTTTGATGGATTGTGGAAAATGAAAGCTTCGTCCTAGACCACACTAAGTGCTCTTTTCTGTTGCGTTCAATTTGTTTGGTATGTTTTATGCAGCTGCTGTAATTTTTAGGCCATGATAATTAACTTTGCTTTTCAAATTTTTGTTTTACCTAGTTGTGATTTATTTAAATTCTATAGATAAAATACTAGATGATTGATTACCTTGTTGCACAACATTATTACTGGGAATAATATTTTTATTTTTTAGCCGAAATTGAGACATCACGCATAAGTGTCCCAATGTATTTGACTAAAGTTTAAACTTCAGCAACTATTATTTTTAAATTGATCAAATTTAAAACTTACCAGCATTCTTATAATCTTCCACAATATTACAACATTGCATATTGCACTACATCTAAACTATTATGATTTGTTGGCAATCAATAAAATTTTATCAACAAAAATGCACAATTTTATATTTGAAGGACTTGGTTTAAAAAACTATGAATAAAATTCATTATTATAGTATAATTATGTTTTTATAATATATTTATCAAATGCTTTAGTCATTTGGGAACCATACATTCACATGCAGTAATTAATCACCTATTCATTTTCCAAGACATGTTCTAAATAATAATAAATTAAATTCTGGACGAGAAATGAAGAAAAACAATTATTTTCCCTCATAAAATATTATAAGAACATCCAAGCTGAAAATCATAGATTTTCAGTTCCCTCGAAATCCCTAATTAGTAATTTCACAATTTGTGCCCTTTCCCTTCCTTTTCCTATACCCAAATCCCCTTATCTCTCTGCAAATTCTATCTGAATACTTCGAATTTTCAGCTTAAATTTTTATCCTTTCAAGTTCACGCAGCTAAAATCTGCAAATTGCTGCAGATTTCATGGTAAGCTTGTTGTTTTTTCCTCGCGCTGGTTTCACTATGTTTTTGTATATGCGCGTGTGTGTTCGTGTTGATTATGGATTGATATCGTTTATATACACGCGAATTTTGTATTTTGCAGCTGTATAATGATGTTTCTCGATGCAATATATGGATATGTATGTTATGTTTCTTTAACAAAATTGTTGAAAACTAGAAAGTGGGTAAAATTATTTTAATGTGTCTTATTACGTGCTGTGATTTCTTGGATTATTTTCCCCAATTGACATTCTTTGCTGGGTGATGATCATAACTCAAGCATGAGTCTTGCAACAATTCCTTGTGTATGTATGATGGCATGTTGCCCACACATCAGTTGAAGGTAATAATGATTTCATGTACCTGTGTTGATAAAATGCTGAAAAGCTCGTAAGAATTGTTATTATATGGCAGGATGATGTAATATTAAAATGCTTGTATTATACACTAGTCAGTAGTGATTAGAAAGAGATAGTTTTGGTAGATGTTTGAGGCCATTAACCTAGGTTGGTATCTGACATTTGGTGTTAGATGGAAAAAAGTGTGTGTTCTCTTTTAGGTTGAGCCGTTGAGGATGTTTGTCCAAGTTAATTGATACATTCGTATTAACTTTTGACCTATCAAGATTGCGCAACTGCTCGGTACTAAATTTCACAAGCTCTAATGATCAGGGTCAGGATCTTTTATTGTAGTTTCCTCATTTTTCAGGGTTCAGAAGCATAGTTCCTGAATATTCATTATTGGTGTGCCGACCAATTGTGCAATTTGGCATCATCATTTTAGTGAATATCATTCCAGTTTCCTTGAGTAGGAACTACCTTAATCTACTTTTGAATATTGGTTTTATTTCTTGGTACGCCGTGTTGAAAACCTAGGTGAATTTTGCTCCTGTTATTCAGTGAATGGTTTCAACACTAGGTGAATTTTGCTCCTGTTATTCAGTGAATGGTCTTAAAGGTACTCTGTAGTATCTTGTTCCTGTACATAAGTACATCACGTTTCTTGGTTAAGTTATTCATCTTCTCCTTCCATACGCACCGGTTCTATCTGTTTTCCACCAATCTATAAATATTAATAAAATTTGTTTGTTGCCTTCATCTAAGGTTCTTGTAGCAATTTTTGCTCTGTCCCTTCATCACAGAGCAGAGGGTGTAAGGTAAATTTTTTGCCTGCATTCCTTCCAGTTGGGAGAAAAGATAGATTAAAATCTTTGAGATGCAGACCTTTTTCTAGGTTAGAGATTTTACGTGTACAATCAGTTGATGGTGCTTATAGATATTCTAAAAAATTGTATTTGAATTGAATTTTTCTTGGACTACATTTTCATTTGCAGAAGATTCTTTAGATTTTTCTTATGGTTGTGTATTTATTTGGAAGGATTTCAATTAACAATGATCTGATTTCTAGACATCATTGTATTTGGGGAAGGAAATATTTGTATTTGAATTGAAATTTTGGTGGACTGGCAGTTTCATTTGCGGAAGTTTATTTAGATTTTCTCTTATTCTTTACGAGTGTTTTTAAGAAGATTAGCTTTGTGATGATTGTGTATTTTATTTAGAAGGATTTCGGTAAACAATTCTCTTATTCCTACACTTTCTCTATAGCTCTGCATTTTACAGAATGATTTCTCAAATGCCGTTTATTATATTCACTACTAAGTGGGTTTTTATATTTTAGTTTTCAAGGAGTTCTTTTTTCTTTTAATCATCTTAAATTTTGCTTGTTTTGAAAATAACTGAATAATCTTGCTTGCAGTCTAGGAATTTCACTTGCTCATGTACAAAAGTCAAAATTACTTAAAAGATCTGCTTTCAAAGGTAGCAGTCAGCATGATGATTCTGGTGGCAGAGCTAATGGCTCAAAGTCATTAAATATTCCCTTCGAAGTTTCTTATTTGCTACACAAGAGTGAAGAGCTCTCTGTGAACACTTTAAAGGTTCCGAATGTTGTACCTATGACACAACAATCAGGTCAATGGCTATACAATATTTACTTAGGAACTGGTTGATGTTACTTCGTACGGCATCACAAACACAAGGATGATGGAGCTTTGAAAGAATAGTCTTCGGTGGAAACATACACTAAACCCTATGCAAAAGCAAGAATTTGTTATCATGAATCTACAAAAAAAAATAGGATTCAGATTTGATAAAAAAAAAATGATACAAAAAAAATAGGATTCATATTTTGGCATAAAAATCTCTAAATTTGTTACAAAAAAATGAGATTTAGATTTTGTTACTAAAGATCTACATGTGTTTTTTCAAAATTTCTACTAATAGTAAGTCAACCCATTTATTTTTTGGTCAAAGTTACTAAAAATGATTTTACCAACAACCTTTTTATATTAGTATAGATTTTTTAATTTAAATTGTCCCGTGACATTAAAAATACCATGCTAATCAATTTTATTTTTCAAATCCTTATCCGATTAGTTACTTGTTTTCTAGATATATATTTGTAACAACTATTAGTATTTTGGATAGCTATGAATCAAAAAAATATAAAATATCTATATAAAATATAAAAATAAAATTGATATCAAATGATATTTTTATTTATGTAAACTTACACAAGGAACAATATAGTAATATATTATTTAAAAACATGGATTTAAGTAATAATCCGAAAAATTGTGAAAACCGATTTGAGTGCAAACCAAAAGAGTGTGATTAGAACGTCCATTTCGATTTATTGCAAATATATAGTATATATTCTTTGATTTGTTGCTTGGTTTGTAGATATATTGTTTTAACAACCAAGGACATTTTGTACATATTTTTTTTATTCCAACCAAATATATTTAGTATTTTGGATAATGTGAATTCTTTGAATGATTCAAATCTTGGTATATGATTGTAGATTTTAATTCAAATTCATATAGGATTAAACTTTATGGTTATATATTTATTTGGTTTTAACAACCCAATTGTCGGGGTTTTTCAAAAATTTATAGTTTTCGTGTGATAAATTAATACGAACAACTCAATCCAAACTAATAGAACAATAGATAAAATCAACCAACTTATTTATATATTGAAGCAAAAGCCTCGGCAACTATATTTTACCTCAGCACTTATATTGAACGCCTAAAAACATTAACTAATCTCAACCAGGAAATTAAATCCTAAGAAATACAAATTGTTCATCAAATTCAACTAAATAAATTGATTAAACCTACTGTTACGATCAAAAAATCCCAACCAAATTTCAACACCAATCAAACTCGAGAGTCGGGTTAGCCAATATACCTTGTGTCGGAAAAAAAGGAACACAAACACCGGAAGAAAAAGGTTGCTCAGTCACCGGAGTGCCCTTGTCTCGGCTTGGTTGATTGCTGAAAAAGGCTCTCCTCTATGTACGCAGTCAAACGCATTTCGAGGTCGGTCGACTATGTGGTGTTGTGAAGGTCGCCGGTCGCGGCTCGAGGTCGGATGCAGAGGAGGGTCACCGGAAGTCAGATGTGAGCTCGAACCCGCCGTGATGTCTCAAAATGCCGATGAGTTTCACGGACGACGCGACGCTGGAACGGAGAGAGGATTGGGGGTTCGCGACCTAGGGTTTCTCTAGCCGTCGGAATTTGAGTCTCGCTACTTATGGCGGACGATGCATTTGCCATGTTTGTCTGTCGAAGGGAAAAATTGCAGAAAATATCGAGGATTTTCGCAAGTGAAATTGAGGGTGAGATACAGAGGGAGATCTTAGGGCTGGCTGAGGGGAGAAGGATTGGCTGCAAAAAAATCACGATGGACCTGCTGAAATTCAGGGAAGAAGAGAGAAATTTGGGGAGGAGATTTGGGAAGAGATGACTGATTCTATTCGATTCAACATAATTCTCTGTTTTTTTTTTCTTTTTAATCTTATTTTCTTTAATATTTAATTATCTTCTTACTTAATTAGGAGTTAATAAATTAGATTTGGTTAATTAGAATAATAATCGTCAAAGTTGTTTAAAAAATCCGTGTAGGTTGTTAAAGTTGTTAAAAAAAAGGAAAAAAAAATAAAATTTGAACAGATTATCAAAAATGTTTAAAAAAAAGGAATAAAACATTATTACTATCACATCCTAACAGATTACAAAATTTTTGAAAATTATTATCACATGTGTGTTTTAGAATATTACTTATAATAGTAAGTCAACATGGTTGACTCCTTATTTTTTAAAAGTTTCCACAAATGATTTATTGACCTCTTTTTTTCAATATATATAGATGAACAGAGCTCAACCTTGTAAGTTGTAAGGCTTTAAAAAATATATTTTTTAATATAATTTTTATAGATCCACTCATCAAATATTGATATTGATAAATGAGTCATTTATACTTTATACCAGACACTCCTCAACTTAGTAGTGTTCAAATTAAAAAACGAAATAATTTATTTTCTCAATNTTGAATGAAGAAGAAGAAGAAAAAAAAAAAAAAAAAACAATTTTATTTTCCCAAAAATAAAAACTTCTCCCCCTTTAGGAAACTCTCCTATCACTGATAAGAACTCATACACAGATAGATCGCGTAGCCGATCGGAGCAGAAAACCTAGCAAGCCCCTTCATTTTCTCACTGCCTTTTTGCATCGGAGGATCTACAGCTGCGCCAATCTGTTTCAACGTACTGTGGCGGCGCTCGTGGCGGCGGCGGTGGTGTTGTTGGTGGCGGCGGAGTGAGGGAGTCCGAGTGCTTTTGCTGTATGTCAGTAGATCGCGTCGCGTATTACGGTGGATACGGTGTGCTCTGGAATCAGCTACAATGGCCACAACTCAGAAAAAGGCGACGCTTCCTGCTCCGAACACGGCTAATTGTTTCGCCAATTTAGCCTCCGTAGTCCGTCGAGAGTCGGCGTCGGCCGCCCCCGCTGCTGATTGGAAGGTGGCTGCCGCCACCGCCTCCGCGGAAGAGAATCCGAGCAAGAGAGCAACCGCCGTCGTGTCGTCCTTGATTGGACCGGAGCTTTCTTCTAGTGCTTCCAGTAAAGGTAACTTTTAGCTTTTTATGTAGGCGTACCCTGCTTTTTTGGTGTCTGTGCTGGCATACATGCATGTGATGGGCATTGAATAAAATTTTGATTACCTGTTTTTGGTCATGATATGAGGTGGTGGTCCAGTTGAAGCTATTAATCTGATTGGTCTGGTCTTTTGGCTGTGTCTGTTTATTATTTATTTTTTTGTTGTTTTGTTGTTTAAACATATTAGCCTATTATATTGCATTAGAAACAGATGTGCAAAAGAAAGATGATCTTGCCAAAAAAATCGAACTTTATGTTTTATGGAATATAGTGTGTTGTTTTTTTTTCTACCCTTGATTAAACAGATTATGCCTATGATATTCGTCAAGTTAGCTTTAGAAACAGACTGTTCTTTCTAATAATTGGCTTAGATGAGGACGTGCAGGAGAAAGATGATTTAGTAAAAAGAAAAGGTAACGAACTTTATATTTATTAGTTTCTGTATCAAACAATTAAATATGTGCATTACATCTCTTGAATAATTGTTAGTGGAAGTTTTGTGATTCTGGTTACACTTAAATATAAACTGGACTCTACCTGTAGGCATTTTTTGGGAGTCCCCTGAGAAGTATTTTATTTTATGCCTAATATTCATGTCATCATGTGTGGAAGAAATACTGTTACAGTCATTGGGCCAAAAACATGTCAGGTTTAGGTTTTAATTTCATAAATTGTAACTATGACGCATAAAATCATTAATTTATCTGATTTTCAGAATTCATGAACAATGGGTGCCAAATTTATTTACGGGGAAAATATATTTGATTTTGGTTGTATGTGATGCTTTGCTTATTCAGGGATCCAGATCATGACAAGGGCTCAAACTAAACATCCTTTGGATCCTTTATCAGCTACTGAAATCTCTGTGGCTGTGGGGACTGTTAGAGCAGCTGGAGCTACTCCTGAGGTGCGCAATGCCTTACGAATTGAATAAGTTGTTACTCGGAAATGCCATTGTGTTTTCAGTCTCATCACTGACCTTTTCCTCTTTTTTCAGGTCAGAGATAGTATGAGGTTTATTGAAGTTGTTCTGTTGGAACCAGATAAACATGTTGTAGCACTTGCAGATGCTTACTTCTTTCCCCTTTTCCAACCATCATTGTTGCTTAGAACTAAAGGGGGGCCTGCAATTCCTAGCAAGCTCCCTCCAAGACGAGCCAGACTAGTTGTCTACAATAAGAAGTCCAATGAGACTAGCATGTGGATTGTGGAGTTGACAGAAGTGCATGCAACAACTCGAAGTGGACACCATCGAGGAAAAGTCATTTCCTCTACAATCATCCCTGATGTTCAGCCTCCAATAGTACCTGAGCTATATTGAACTATATTATTTGTTTATTTGGTTACATCATTGGCTTGAGTAAGTTTAGTTTTACAGGCAGAAAGCAATAGAAGGGTTGAACGCTTTATGAACATAATATGGTTGTAACGTAAATATGCCTTTTAGGTTTACCTTATTTGCATAAAAAACACAATTGCAGTCTTCATATAGTTACCTCTTAGGTTTTTGTTACTGTTGTAGTTACCATCCTCATGAGTTGCAATTTGTAATATAGAAGCAATATTAGCGTTGTCAATGGAAGTTTGTAGTTGACCCTGATGTTAGTTGATAAGAGGGAGGTATTTGGTATTACTGTTTCTTATTTTTCTTCACCAAGGTAGTTCTGATGCTGACTATTAGTATTTGGTAAACGTGATAAAAGAATTTATCTGACCCTTGATTGGTAAAATGTTCTACTATGTCTTGGATTGTGATTAACTAATGACTGATGTTGTACAGCAATCCACAAGGCAGTATGTAAGCATGTGTTAGAGGTCCATTAGTCAGATTACTTGATATTTTACTTGATATTTCATGTGCCTTACCCTCTCTTAAGACTTATGGTGTTTGTGGTTTGGGTTTATGGATCACGCTTCTGGTTTTGTTGTCTGTGGCACATGATACATATCATAATTGAATTCCTAAACATCTTTTGGGTTCCAATAGCAGGATGCTACAGAATATGCTGAATGTGAAGCTGTTGTCAAAGATTACCCTCCATTTATAGAGGCAATGAGGAAAAGGGGTATTGACGATATGGATTTGGTCATGGTTGATCCTTGGTCAGTAGACAATAATGTGCTCCGAACTTAACCTTGTTTAAATGTACAAATTATTAATAGTCTAGTTGGTGCTGAATACTCCTGCAGGTGTGTTGGTTACCACAGTGAGGCTGATGCTCCCAGCAATAGGCTAGCAAAACCACTTATATTTTGCCGGACAGAGAGTGACTGCCCCCTGGAAAATGGTTATGCACGACCAGTTGAAGGAATTCACGTGCTTGTTGACATGCAGAATATGGTGGTTATCGAATTTGAAGATCGTAAGCTTGTCCCTTTACCTCCAGTGATCCACTTAGAAATTATACTTCTGGTGAGACAAGGGGAGGGGTTGATAGAAGTGATGTGAAACCCCTTCAGATTATACAGCCTGAAGGTCCAAGCTTCCGAGTCAATGGACAATATATTGAATGGCAGAAGGTATTTTTTCTCTAATTTTAATTTACAGTTTATACACACACACACACATATTTATATATATATATATATATATATATATGTATTTCTTTACTCGATATTTGAAGCAATTTTTTGGGAACATTGATTTCAGTGGAATTTTCGTATTGGTTTCACCCCGAGAGAGGGTTTGGACATTCATTCTGTTGCATATGTTGACGGTAGTCGGGGAAGGAGACCGATAGCCCATAGGTTGAGTTTTGTGGAGATGGTTGTTCCATATGGGGACCCTAATGATCCCCATTACAGAAAAAATGCATTTGATGCCGGGGAAGACGGTTTGGGGAAGAATGCTCATTCGCTAAAGAAGGTAGCACTCACCTCCTTTTAATTTTAGTTTATTATGCTTTTATCCCTCAGTCGAAGAAACAAGTGGCTCTAATTGACTTTTTTCACATCAGGGATGTGACTGTCTGGGATATATAAAATACTTTGATGCTCATTTTACTAACTTCACTGGAGGAGGTGAAATTATTGAAAACTGTGTATGCTTGCACGAAGAAGATTATGGAATCCTATGGAAGCATCAGGATTGGAGAACTGGCCACGCTGAAGTCCGAAGGTCAAGGCGTCTCACTGTTTCTTTTATCTGCACTGTGGCTAATTACGATTATGGATTCTACTGGTACTTTTATCAGGCAAGTGGTATAACTTTGTCCTTCTATTAGAACATTAGTAAAACTTTGATGGTGCTGACACTTAAAACTTTTCATAATAAAAGCTTACATATGAACAAAGTCTAAAAAACATGGGGTGTGTTTCACTATTGTTTTATTTTCTCGGACTCAATAGTTCTCTGTAGTTGTTAGGTTAGTTGTCTGTAGTTGCTAGGTTAGTAGTTGCTATGTTAGTCTATGTAGTTGCTAGGTTAGTTCTCTGTAGTTGCTAGGTTAATTGTCTGTAGTTGCTAGGTTAGTTCTCTGTAGTTGCTAGGTTAGTTCTCTGTAGTTGCTAGGTTAGTTCTATGTAGTTGCTAAGTTAGTTCTTTGTAGTTGTTAGGTTACTAGTTGCTAGGTTAGTTCTCTTTAGTTGCTAAGTTAGTAGTTGCTAGGTTAGTTGTATGTAGTTGTGTTGTTGTAGAAATTAACACCTCAAAAACCACAAACAGCAAGGTGTGTTTAAACGAAAATGAGTGTAAAATTATATTTTATTGATAATTTCACGAGAGTACAGGAAGTCGGTTTCTTGTTCTTAACCGAGATCATTTTAAGTCCGTGTACAATGTGCGGAAAAAGATCCCCGTACAGTCATAAATTCTGCTATTTATAGTACGGTTATTTTTGTCTTCTTGTCCGAGGTAGATTAGATCGCATTAAATGTTAAGCTGCTTCAATAAAGCGGCCTGTAATGTAATGAGGGAACATCAATGATGATTCTTTAACTTGACGATCCAATTGGAAGTGTACAACATCTCCTGCTTGGAAATTCGATCCCCTCGGATGTCGGTTGAATGGATAATCTTTAGTGTAAATAATTTTGACGTCGATGAAGTCGGCTTTTTGAGTTTTAATAATTCAGTCAGTTCTTTTTAAGTCGGTAATTTGTTCAGCTGCGCCGACTTGAGCTAAGTTTGGCTATTTCTGATGAGCTATTTAACGGGATAAAGTGATTAGTCTTCAACTGATCACACGAAACAAAGTCGGCCATCAACAAGTTGTTAAGAGCTGGTCCCATTTGATCCGCCCCCTATATATATATATATACATCCATCCTATATATAAATAAGTGAGATTAAATGAGAATGAGTGATAATAAGAATGAATCATAACGTTGGATGTAATATATCAATATGCTCCAATGCGTGCCATTTACGTAATTATGAGTATTTTTTATTTTTCACATGAGAATATTTTATTGCACAGAATACATTGTTATGCTAATCTACCTTCACACGGAATAAGCCATTCTACACACCCAGTGTGTGTTGAACATGTAATCATATACCTAATTGAATCTGAACAAGAGTTGCACGCGGAAGCCTGCAAAACTTGAAGAAACACTCCAGTCATTCTTCCTTCTTCAAATTACACGAACCTATCTAATCAAACCACATGTCGATCACTAGTTACAAGATAACCGAGCTAATTTGTAATTCATCCGATAAGCATTGTGGCAAATATCACATTTCAAGCAAATGCCAAAAAGTATTATTTCTTTTGCTCGCACTCAGTCGGATTAAAAATCATCTATAGCAACCAAAATCGAAGTTCATGAAAACCGAATCATCAAGTAACAAATGCCCCTCCAAGGCATGCGATTTACAACTACAAATATTGATGTAAATGGGAGTGTGCAAAACAGAGTTCTTTTCTAATCAACAATATCCCAAGTCTCTAAAGCCAAAAGCTGTAACATAAATTAATCCAACGCTACAAAAAGATTCAACTTTTCTCCAACTCTCTTTCCTCGTCTCCCCCATCGACATTAACTTATACGCTGCAACAATCGAACCAAATTACTCTTCTGTATATAATATATCATAGAATTTTAGTCACACTTTATGTTCCTGTAAATTCTCCTGACAAACAAGTTGGAGCCTAAAAATCCAACCGCGCCTGCAAGTTTGTAGCAAAAATTAAAACAAATTGCACAAAAATTAATAATTGGTGGCAAAATACCTTTTTTTTTTACTGTAAGTTGCGGTAAGTGCAAAGCAGACTTACCACATAGTATTCCAAGACCAAGACAGAACATCAGAGTGTATCCAAAATAGAAGCTCGTCTGGAAGAAGCCCGACATCTTGGTCTTCACGTGGTAGTAATATACTGAATAGAAGTATACATAGAGAGCAGTCGAGGCCGCGGAGAAGAACGAAGTCCATTGCCAGTGGTAATTCTCAGCATTCAGCAGGAAGTAAGTCCCCACAATTGTAACGCAAACAGTGACGATTATCAGGATTACAAACACGAGAAGCATGAAGCCGTACACATAGTAAACCTATCGACAAGAGAACAATTATAATTCAGCATGCAATGATATTCAATGCACAGTTTGAAATGGCTCAGGCAAAAGCATAAGAACAGAGAAAGAAAACAAAAGGATATTAATAATTTAACATTAGTGACGGGTGATGGATTGGTGTGAGGTTGTGGAATTTAAAAGTAAAAATAAAAGTAAAGTAAAATAAAAGCAAAATTAAAAGTAAAAAATAAAAGTAAAATAAAAGTAAAGCAAAATAAATGAATAAGATGGATTACGAAGACATTTTTGAATCAATGCATGTGAATTTTGGAACAAAAAACAAAGTTGTTGTTTGACAGTGATAACTCATACACTATATTCCAAATAATTCTTAGTCATTCATTTTGCATATGACTAATATACTAGTAGATAGGACAATCATGGTTTATTGAAGAACTCGAATTGAAGGAATTGAGAAGCTTACCTCAGATAACTAAAATGATATAAATTAACATTACATGACAATAAATTAAAGTGAATTTCCATACAATGTTTCATCTTTTCATCTTCCAACGATAAGTGGTTATTTTCCAACAACGTATTCAACGTCATAATATTCATTTTCTTAATCTTCTTTTTTTTGCATTCCAACTCCATCTTGTCGTTCGCAATTTGGTCAGTAAATCATATTCGTTATTATCGTAGTATTATCCGTTGGAATATGTCAATTTTTTTGTAATGACATTAATACAAGTGAGAATGCAAATTAGTCTAACAGTGCATTACATTATGCACAATAACTAAAACACTCCCGCGTAAAAAATCGAAAGTACTCATAGTTACACAAATGTCACAGGCTCTCGAGCCTTTGACTGACCCTGGAACATTGATATATCACATCCACCTATTACGATTCATTCTTATTTCTTTCATTGTTACTCACTCCCATTTCCCATTTCCCATTTGATCGTACTTGGGTTTTTAATGACACAAGAAATTTGACAATGAAGGAAAGGAATAAATGTTAAAGTTAGATACTTGAAGTCTAGTTGGAAGCTAAAATCACCAAAAGACTATTAACATTACATGCTTTCTCTTTTTTTACCCTTTATATGTTGAAGCTTCTTCTTTTGCTGTGTTTCCATGTAATTAACTTGACCACCATTGTTGAGCCATTCTCCTAACCACCACCCTCCAAAATGAATCAAATACTCTCCAAAGTAGGACACACTATTCCTTTTCCCGAGGTCGAAAACCTGGCCGACCCAGACGACGCCAACTCATGGACATGCGCTGCTTGTCGCCTCCCGATATTCTCCACCCCTTTCGTCGTACATAAATCGGAGGGCAGCAATCTCCTGCTTCACGACCAATGCTCCGACGAATCTCTCCCTCCCCAACTCACGGGCCATCCCATGCACCAGAGGGGAACCCTCATCCTCCGACACCGCCTGGAAGAACATTCGTCAACTACACCCGACGAAGAAGACGAGACTGGATATTATTGCAAAAGATGTTGGTCGATTTGCGGGAGCAAATTTTACGAGTGCCCTATGGGTGATGTTCGAGACTGTGGTTTCAGGCTCGACCTCCCGTGCGCCCTGTCGATCACGGTCTTACACAGGAGCCACGAGCACAGGTTGACAGCTGTCAACGGGCATGCGTGGTCTAAGTCGTCTCACTCATTCGTCTGCAGCGCGTGCGGGGAACGACACACCACACCGCCTGGTAAAGAAATTAGTGGCCTATTATCTGAACTTATCACTGGTTCTGATCAATTATTGGTCGCGAGACCATTCAAAGATGCGGTAAAAGCGTACGCGTGCACGAGCTGCGATTTCTGGATTCATCCCGACTGTGCGCTTCTTCCTAATGCCATCGTCGACATATTATGCCACGGGCACCCTCTTCTCCTTGGATATTCTATTAACAGACTCAATAGAAGCTGCAACATTTGCAAAAGCGAAATCACGGCTTTCGGGTTCTACGCCTGTGTCGCTTGTCGCTATTATGTTCATATCGACTGTGCTGTTAACTCGAGACATCATAGATTCGAGCCCCGTAATATATAATATCCGATATTCTTCTTAGTCAGCACACGTAGACAAACACACACACATTATTAAACTTAACAGAAAGTTCAATTATTTTTATTTTTTTTTTGCAGTGTTGGTTCGTGAAGCAGAGTTCCCGAATCTACTTCGTCTGCCGATGGAAAACGAGCATGCTAGCGCGATGCCGCGTATTATGAAAAACAAGATACCCACGTACCCGTTGTTTCGTCTCGGAAATACTAATCGTTACGATCATCCAATTAGTTCTAGGATTAGCCATTCAACACTTACTCCTCATACAGATATACGCGAATTGTTTTCGCCACAAACTATCAGAGTACACGAGCATCCCTTGATCTATCATGATGACGCTCACAATGACATTGTTCGTGTTTGCAATGCCTGCACTCAAATTATTCTTCCACCCGATCCATTTTACAGTTGCGCAAATAATAATAATAATACATGCAAAGATTTCTTTCTGCACAGCTGTTGTTCCGATTTTCCCAGAACTTTTTTGTCCTACCACAGCGGCAACTGTTCGTTTAGACCAAAGGTAGCCACGAAGCCCTTTAATGTATTCGAGTGTGTGGTTTGCAAGCACAAATGCAATGGGTCCGCTTACTATATCGAAGAACAGCAAAACTATATGGATGTCGTTTGTGCCTTAATGCCTCACTCAATCACGCACAGTGCCCACGGGAAGGCCCATATTCTTCAAGGGAGGTGGGAAATCGGCGAGTTCTACGAATATCTTATGAGCTTGACGTGTAAATGCTGCCTCGAAAAAATAAATGACGATACGATAACTTCATATACGTGTAGCAATTGTCGAAGCTTCTCCATCCACCCGCACTGCGCTCTTCTCCCGGACACGGTCAGCCAAAAATTCGACCGACACCCTTTGAAGCTAATCACAAGCTCGAGCAGAGGAGAAGAAGAAGAAGAAGAAAAAAACAGGCTTTGCGAGATTTGCGAAAAGGACATGGATTGGAGAAAATGGCACTACGGCTGCGAAGAATGTGAACAATATTTTCACGCGAACTGCATTCCTTGTCTCGATCGTCTGTCAAAGATTAAGATTGGTTTTGAGGTTTGGGTCGGGTGCCATGAGTGTCCGGTTGCCTGCGTTCGGGCTGTTTCGGTTGATGGATACCTGTGTGGCCATTGTGGAAAAAGCATAAGGGAGAGTGATGATATAGCATTTGAATGCTCTAAATGTTATTTTAGGATGCATGAAGGGTGTGTCCAGGAGCTAATGATAAAAACTTGAGTAAGAAAAAAAAAATATAACCTATAAGAGATGATGTCTTTATGTTTTTTATTTATTTTAATTGTTTTGTGTGTGTTTTTTCAATGTTATATTAAGGTTCTTCTTGTGTGTTCTTTTAGTTGTTTTTAGTTTTGTGAGATGAGAGTGATTTCTTTTCTGTTTTCTTCACAGTAACCTATGATGTATTCGATACTTAATACAATAATAATCAGTTGCTTTTTTTATCTCAACATTTTCACTGAACCATCAAACATCCACCAAGATGAGAGCTGACTACATGTAATAAAACACAAGGGATAAAGTAATTTTTTAAGTCTGATGTGATGAGAATATCGTACAAAAACCTGGACTAATGTCTACACAGAGAAAATGAGTTGATTTACTAGCAGCAGAATTTGGTATTTCTGTACTTGCACACACATACAAAACCTAGCAGCAGAGACTACTATTATGAGGCTTTTAAACAAAATTATAAGTTTTTTGCAGTTCTCCAGATAATAAGAGCCATTCTTCTTTGATTATGTGACCACATAATAGCAGTTCCTGAAGAAGAAAACACCCCTCCTTACCGCAAGTTCTCCTAGGATTTGGATTATAACTTCCCCAGTTAGCATTTGCAGCTCTTCTGGTCCTCAGTGAGTTCTGTCGGGAAAATAAGCCAAAATGAACTAAATATGTATAGGCTGAGATGATTGATCAGGTTCATACAGCAGCAGGTTTTAATCTTTATCAGCAAATTTCGACCATAAACCGAAAATCAAGCACGTTTAATCAATTTACCTTGTCCATATTGGAACAAGTTCGTGTAGTTTCCTTATCCTGTCACTAATCCGTGTTCTTCGCACCTTATAGCATACATAACAAAAAGGAATCAGATTTGATAAGACAAGAGCTTAAAAAGTTAAAACCTTTAACTCTAATGCAACAAACCAAAAAAGGAGAGAAGAAAAAGTGTATACCCTTTTGGCAATGCTGCGAGGATGGGTAGCACAGCCACGTTTTTGGTTATGAACCCACCAAAATAAATAATAACCCCGAAATTTTCCACGGGACCTTCGCGATTCGTATAGCATAATGCATCCTTACCTCGGAAAAAATATGATCTTGGAGGATATGCTACAAGATTGAAGAAGGTTTCGAGTTCGAACAACCTTAATAGGAAGAGAAG
>BKCP01005516.1:1782371-1803345 GCA_008636005.1 Striga asiatica | reverse complement strand
AAGTTCAGTACCTTTTGTGAGTGGTAGAAGCTCGTTGTTTTGATATGAACCACATAAGGAAGAAAGATTTTATTGGGCCTAATCCATTTTATTCAGTTGTGTTTGATGGGCATATTTCCGCACAATTGGGCTTTACTTAAGAAAGAGAGCAAAATCAAAAAATTACATTATTGACCATAAGACTTATTAATGGAAATGTTACACTTATTTTTTTTTAATACATTTATATAAAATTCTATAGAGCTATCGGATGGTTTTTTTATAGTCATTCACCACTTAATGTATTGACACCTGTTCAAAGTGCATTTATTGCAGAACACGTGTCAATACACTATTGGTGAATAAGTGTGGATGGCTCCATAAGCCGAGCCATCCGATGACTTCATTGCAGAACTATACATTTATATACTACCTTATTTATTTTTTTAGTATGATTGTCATCACTGTTCTAAAAGTTTTTAGGCGTCCGCTAGGCGCTCGACCAACGCCTAGCGCCTAGGTGGGGCCTAGGCGGCGCCTAATCCGGGCCCAGAAATCAATATTAAATACTTTATTTTTTATTTATTTTAATTACCTACAATATAAAACTGTCTCAACTTGTAATAAATTCATAAACCAAAGTCCAAATAATAATATTAATATATATTAAAGAAAACATGAGAACAAAATAATATAATTAGTATTTAAAAAAAAACTAAAAAATTTCCGTCGAGCCCACCTAGGAGTGTCTAGGTCCGCCTATGCCCGCCTAGATGCTGCCTAACCGCCTGGCCCTCGAGCCCGCCTAGGCGCCTCCTAACCTCCTGGCCGATTTTTTCTTCCGATTTGTGCAAATCGAAGGCGCCCGGGCACCGCCTAGACAGCCGCCTAGGCCGATTTTTAGAAGTCATTGTCATATATGAATCAATTGTTTATCAAGTCAAATGTTTTTAAATATGGTTAATTTTTAAACAATGTTATTATGTTTCACTTTATGGGGAAATATGAGAACGCTGTTTTCACTTTTCAAATCCGGTCTTCCGGGTCACTCGGTCAATGGCTAAGCCGGATAACTAATTTTTAGAATTTAAAAGTATATTTATACTAATTTTTTATCTTATAAATATACACAAATTAATTTAATTTCTAAATAAATTTAATTTCTAAATACAAATACTTTAAATTAATAAATGTAAAATAGCTGAGTCAAATTGAGTTGATCCACCATCATTAATCGGTTCGAATGGCCCATTCAAACCAAGTTTCGGGCTGGCGGCAATTATTTTTACCCGATCAATCAGAGTTGGACCCCCAAAAAAAATAAAAAATAAAAAAGATAAATTGTTGTTACCAAAAGAATCTAAATAGAATCCTAATTTGAGAATGCCAGTTTAACTATGAAGCCAACACTTTGGCTCTATAATGGAGTCAACCTTCTTTATAAAATAAGTAAATTATACTATATTATCTGATTACTTAAATAAATACTAATATGATATGGTTTATTTGTTGTATATACAAGGTTTGACTCTACTAAGAGCACCCACAATGCTTTGGGTCTCTTTTTGTATATGTGGCATATAATTGGACTTGGGTCTTAAATGACATGGACAAACTCAAGTAAAAAAACTCAAAAACTTTGCAATGTAAAAATAAACATACTAAGTCTAGCATACATACCAACCAATAAAAATGTTCTAATATGTTTTCTTTATTAAAAGAAAAATTAAATTAAGAATAAATGATGAGTGTTTGGTTTGTACTTGGGTCCAAAATAGACCCGACTTGTTCTCCCACATAAGCTAGACCATATCCACTTTTAATTGCATTGAGAAATATTTTTTTATAAACTAAGTGTGGCATGTGAATTTTTATTAGGAGGACCAAAGCTTTGTGGGTGCTGAGAACATTTTCATTTGATTCTACTGTTCAAATTTGACACTTGAAAACTAAGAACCGATTTTATTTCAGCTTCTGTCGATTATGATTCTATGTCCTATTGAGTTGCATCATTTTCAAACGTCTTATTTGAGGCAAACACGTTGAACCAAAATCTTCACTGCACATAACTGTAGGAAATCGAACCTGAGGCAGCATTATCTTTTACCGTCGTTTTCCCATATACAGAACATAAATCGCCTGACATCTGCAGATAAGGTAAAGTTTGAAAGGGAGAAAAATTGAAAAAATAAAATAAAAAATAACAAAAATTGCAAAAAAATAAAAGGAAAAGAAGGAGTGATTCTAGCTCAGCCAGATGCAACCACCGCGCAGCGGCGAGCTGAGCCGGAGCGACGGCGGGCTCGCCAGATACCGGTCGGCTCCGGCGACTTGGCTCGAAGCTCTACTCGAATCGGACGACGAGCAGCAGCAGCCGGAGCCAGACGAGGCGGGTTTAGATATCCCCAAACCGCCGGCGGAAGCTCCGGCCTCCGACGTCGATCTGGCGCTGCTGGAGTCCACCGGCGCCAGCGCCGGTGGTTTGAGCAATTTCCTGAGGATGAATAGTTCTCCGGCCGAGTTTCTGTCACTGCTCAACGACTCCGAAGGGTACTTCCCTAATTTGGGGGTTCCGGCGGGTTATGGTTTTGCTCCGGCGTCACCTCCGGCGAAGCGCGCTCGCGACGCGGAGGATTTGGTGGGGCTTTCGCCCAAATTGTCGCCGCCGTCGTCTTCCTCTCCTGTGGTATGCGTTTTCTACTGTGAATTGCTTGCGTTTTAGTTGCTTCTTATTACTATCACTTGAATGAGTTGAACAACTTGATAAATGACCTGATAAATTAACTCTAATTGAAAAAAAAAAAAAAATGCGAAACTTTGTGTAAGATTGGTGATCTTGAATTATGAAGGGGATTTATGCAACCAAAAATGACAGTATTTGTGAACTTGAAACTCTAAAATACAAGGGCATGGGCTTGTAGTTATATTAATCTAGAAGGCGTTTGCTGATGTAGTGAAAAACGGTTAGTAGTCTTCGCGTATATTTATGAATCATTATAGCTCTTGTTTCGATTGGGAAAGATTTAATTTTTGTTCTTTCTGGTGAAGAAAATAGAGAAAGGCGAATGGTTGCAAGGCGAAGTTGGTCGGCAGATAGATGTTGAGATGGAGAATCTGTTGGAGGAGTCAGTTATGTGTAAGGTTCGGGCAAAACGTGGCTGTGCTACCCATCCTCGCAGCATTGCCGAAAGGGTATCGACTTTCTTTTTTATCTCCTTTTTTGGTTTGTTGCATTAGAGTTAAAGGTTTTAACTTTTTAAGCTGTTGTCTTATTAAATCTGCTTCCTTTTTGTTATGTATGCGATAAGGTGAGAAGGACGCGGATTAGTGACAGAATACGGAAGCTACAGGAACTTGTTCCCAATATGGACAAGGTAAATTGATTGCATGAGCTTGTTATGTCAAGTTTTTGATTTTCGGTTTATGGTCGAAATTTTCTGATTAAGATTAAGACCTGCTGCTGTATGAACCTGATCAATCATCTCAGCTTATACAGATTCTTTTTCTTTTCTTTCTTTTATCTAGTACGTTTCGGATTATTACTAAGCAGGCTAAGTGTATTGGCCAAACTGTTGTATCGTATGTCACTCTTTAACTAGTGATGATGAATTGTCCCATGTATTAGTTAATCATTTTTATACGCTTCTGGAAAATTTTAACGCAATGCAGTGCTACCATAATGTCTTCATTGAATTGTGAAGTAAAAGTTTCAAACTTTTGTGCAGGAGTAGCTCTGTAGCTGGTAGGTTAGTCTAATTCTGTTTCATTTGCTACTTAACTAGAGTTTGCGCCAAATAGAAGTTCTCTAGGCAAAATGTACATCCAATGTACGTTTGCATTTCTACATTATCCTGTGTGATTTTCATGTGCTTTGAAAATTTTACCATTTCACCTTTTCCAATTTAATGCAGCAAACGAACACTGCAGACATGTTAGATGAAGCCGTAGCTTACGTCAAGTATTTACAGCAACAAATCCAGGTTATTTTGTTTATTTAACTAGTATGCATTTTTTATAGTCTCTCCAGTTGCCGTTTTACGGCTTTTAAAACATTCGGTCAACCTTGAAACGTGATTAAACATTGCGCAAATGAATTCTGCACTCAGGAAGTTCCTTTGACACAACGCCTATTTCTGTATCTGAATAGGTGAATATGCATGAATTATTCTTCTGCTCATTCAAGAAAATAGTTTGCTTTCTAAAACTTACAGATATTAAGAAAGAAAGGCAGTTTGTGGTAATCACCTCCAGTGGCTTTCTTGGCAACTTATATGTTTCCTCATGTTCACACTCGTGGTGCTCCACGAATCAGATACTCGCGCATTTTGAACTCTCGATTTCAGTATTTAATTTATTTTCACACATTTTTCCAAAGATGGACATACGTCAAATACCATGTCTACTTAAACGAATTAGATACTCGCGCATTTACAGGAACTCACTGAGGACCAGAAGAACTGCAAATGCTCGACGACAAACTGAAAGTAAACTGGGAAAGTTATCCTCCAAATCAAATCCCACGAGAACTTGCAGGAAGAAGGGGATTTCTTCTTCGGGAAATGCTATTATGTGGTCACATGATCGAGAAGAATGGCTCTTGTTTCTGTAAAAAACTTGTAATTTTGTTTAAAAGCCTCATAATAGTAGTAGTCTCTGCTGCTCGGTTTTGTATGTGTGTGCTAATACAGAAATACAAAATTCTGCTGCTAGGTTTAAATCAACTTATTTTCTCTGTGTAGACATATTAGTCCAGATTTTTGTACATTATCATCACATCAGACTTAAAAATTACTTTATCCGTTGTTGTTTATCACATGTNACTAAAAGAACATACAAGAACAACCTTAATATAACAATGAAAAAACACAATAATAAAAAATTTAAAAATAAAAAAACACAATAGAGACATCATCTCTTACAATATTTATTTTTCTTTTCTTACTTAAGTCTTTATCATAAGCTCCTGGACACACCCTTGATGCATCCTGAAATAACACTTGGAGCATTCAAATGCTATATCATCACTCTCCCTTATGCTTTTCCCACAATGGCCACACGGGTATCCATCGACCGAAACAGCCCGAACGCAGGCAACCGGACACTCATGGAATCCGACCGAAACCTCAAAACCGAACTTAATCTTTGACAGACGATCGAGACAAGGAATGCAGTTTGCGTGAAAATATTGTTCACATTCTTCGCATCCGTAGTGCCATTTTCCCAAATCCATGTCCTTTTCGCAATTCTCGCAAAGCCTGTTTTCTTCTTCTTCTCCTCTGCTCGAGCTTGTGATTAGCTTCAAAGGGTGTCGGTCGAATTTGTGGGTGACCGTTTCCGGGAGAAAAGCGCAGTGCGGGTGGATGGAGAAGCTACGACAATTGCTACACGTATATGAAGTTATCGTATCTTCGTTGAATTTTTCGTGGCAGCATTTACATGTTGATCTCACAAGATGTTGGTAGAACTCGCCAACTTCCCACCTCCCTTGAAGAATGTGGGCCTTCCCGTGGGCACCGTGCATGATCAAGTGAGGCATTAAGGCACACACCACATCCATATACTTTTCCTCTCCTCCTTGGATATAGTAAGCGGACCCGTTGCATTTGTGCTTGCAAACCACACACTCGAATATGGCGAAGGGTTTTGTGGCTACCTTTGGTCTAAACGAACAGTAGCCGGTATGGTAGGACCCAAAAGTTTTTGGAAAACTGTAACAACAGCTGTGCAGAGAGAAATCTTTGCACGTATTATTATTATTATTATTATTATTATTATTATGTGCGCAACTGTAAAATGGATCGGGTGGAAGGATAATTTGAGTGCAGGCATTGCAAACACGAACTATGTCATTACGATCGTGATAGATCAAGGGATGCTCGTGTACTCTGATAGTTTCTAATGAAAACGATTCGCTCATACTCGAAAGTTGAGTAAGTGAGGATGAATTGCTAGTCATAGAACTAATTGGATGATCGTGACTCGTCGTAGTACTGCCGAGACAAAACGACGGGTACGCGTGTGCCTTGGTTTTCATAATATGCGGCATCGCGCTAGCGTGCTCGTTTTCCATCGGCAGACGAAGTAGATCCGTGAACTCTGCTTCACTAACCAACACTGCACATCATTAAAACTTTCTGTTAAGTTTAATAATGTGTGTGTGTGTGTGTAATTAAGAAAAATATCGGATTATATATTACCGGGCTCGAATCTATAATGTGTTGAGTAAAGAACGCAGTTGATATGGACATAATAACAACAAACAACACAGGCGTAGAATCCGGAACTCTTGATTCCGCGGGTGCAAATGTTGCAGCCTCGATTGAATATATAAATAGAAAATTCAAGGAGAAGATGGTGCTCGTGACATGTTGTGTCGACAATGGCATTCGGAAGAAGCGCACAGTTTGGATGAAGCCAGAAATTGCAACTCGCGCATGCGTAAGCCTCTACCTGTGTATCTTTGAGTCGGCGGCGGTTAACAGTCTGGTGTATTTTCCCGCACGCGCTGCAGATGAATGAGAGGGATGAAATAGACCACACATACCCCTTAATAGCCGTCAACCTGTGCTCGTGGCTCCTATGTAAGACCGTGATGGACAGGGCGCACGGGAGATCGAGCCTGAACCCACAGTCTCGATCATCAACCATCGGACACTCGTAAAATTTGCTCCCGCAAATCGACAAACATCGTTTGCAATCATATCCTGCATTGTCATCTTCTTCCGGGCGGCGGCGATGGTGTCGGAGGATGAGGGGTCCCTGGGGTGCAGGGGATGGCCCGGGAGTTGGGGAGGGAGAGATTTGTCGGAGCATTGATCGTGAAGCAGGAGATTGCTGCCCCCCAATTTATCTTCCACGAAAGGGGTGGAGAATATCGGGAGGCGACAAGCAGCGCATGTCCAGAAGTTGGCGTCGTCTAGGTCGACCGTGTTTTGGACCTCGGGATAAGGGATAGTGTGTCCTATTTTGAAGAGTTCCTGATACATTTTGGAGGGTGGTTGTTAGGAGAATGGCTCAACAATGGTGGTCAGGTTAATTGCCTGGAAAAAAAACACGGCAAATGAAGAAAATGTGTACAAAAATGTGCATCCACGCATAAAGGGACAAAAGGGAGCTTGTAATGTTAATAGTCTTTTGGTGATTTTAGCTCCAACTATACTTCAAGTATCTAAAATCTACATGTACTTTGTCAAATTCCTTGCGTTCAAATGACAACTTACATTTATTCATTTCCTTCATCAAATCTACATGTACTTTATCAAATTCTTTCCGTTAAAATGAGAACAAAGATATGACAACCAGTCTTAGCGTGAGACATAAGAACCGTTATTTTTAATTTTACGTTGTGCGATATTTGATTGTGTTTTAGTCTATTTTTAATCAGGATGCATTTCATTAAAAATAACAACACAATTTATATTAACATCTGTGAAAATGATATCACCATTTCATATTAAAAATAACATCATACACACTAAAAAATAGCATCTAATATGGTTCTCACGGTTCTCACACCAGAACTAGTTTTTATTTGAAACATTCCCTATATATACATATACATCCTATATATATAAGTGGGATTAAATGAGAATGAGTGATAATAAGAATGAATCATAACGTTGGATGTAATATATCAACACTCCAGTGCGTGCCATTTACGTAATTATGAGTTTTTTTTATTTTTCACATGAAAATATTTTAATCATTGCACATAATACATTGTTATACTAATGTACATTCACATATAATAAGCCATTCTACACACCCAGTGTGTGTTGAATATGTGATCATATACCTAATTGAATCTGAACAAGAGTTGCAGGCGGAAGCCTGCAGAACTTGAAGAAACACTCCAGTCATTCTTCCTTCTTCAAATTACACGAACCTATCTAATCAAACCACATATCGATCAATAATTACAAGATAATCGAGCTAGTTTGTATTTCATCTGATAAGCATTGTGGCAAATATCGCATTTCAAGCAAATGCCGAAAAGTATTATTTCTTTTGCTCGCACTCAGTCGGATTAAAAACCATCTGTAACAACCAAAGTCAAAGTTCATGAAAACCAATTCATCAAGTAACAAATGCCCCTACAAGGCATGCGATTTACAACTACAAATATTGATGTAAATGGGAGTGTGAAACAGAGTTCTTTTCTAATCAACAATATCCCAAGTCTCTAAAGCCAAAAGCTGTAACATCAATTAATCCAACGCTACAAAAAGATTCAACTTTTCTCCAACTCTCTTTCCTCGTCTCCCCCATCGACATTAACTTACACGCTGCAACAATCGAACCAAATTACTCTTCTGTATATAATATATCATAGAATTTTAGTCACACTTTATGTTCCTGTAAATTCTCCTGACAAACAAGTTGGAGCCCAAAAATCCAACCGCGCCTGCAAGTTTGTAGCAAAAATTAAAACAAGTTGCAAAAAATTAATAATTGGTGGCAAAATACTTTCTTTTTACTGTAAGTTGCGGTAAGTGCAAAGCAGACTTACCACATAGTATTCCAAGACCAAGACAGAACATCAGAGTGTATCCGAAATAGAAGCTCGTCTGGAAGAAGCCCGACATCTTGGTCTTCACGTGGTAGTAATATATCGAATAGAAGTATACATAGAGAGCAGTCGAGGCCGCGGAGAAGAACGAAGTCCATTGCCAGTGGTAATTCTCAGCATTCAGCAGGAAGTAAGTCCCCACAATTGTAACGCAAACAGTGACGATTATCAGGATTACAAACACGAGAAGCATGAAGCCGTACACATAGTAAACCTATCGACAAGAGAACAATTATAATTCAGTATGCGATAATTTTCAATGCACATTTTTTAAATGGCTAGGGCAAAGCATAAGAACAGAGAAAGAAAACAAAAGGATATTAATATTATGCATCTTGTAATTTACAACACTTGAGATCATAAGTCGAAATTTAATTACCTTGTAATTCCAGAAAGAGGTGAAGACAAAATACATCTCGATAAAAATGCTTCCAAAAGGAAGCAAACCCCCCATGAGAGATATAATGGATGGTGTTAGGTACCATTTCTTCTCGGGAATGGGACGAGGGATAGTCTTTACTCGGCAAGGATTGTTTGGGGCGCCACTCCAGTTTCTTCCGACAACAGTGCCAAGAAGAGCTAAGGGGAAGGAAATAAAGGCCCATATGACAAAAACAACTACCATGGTACCAAAGGGGATGGCAGCCAGGGAACCGTAGAATATTGCAACCGTGTTAAGGATGAAGCCGATGCCAAAGCACAGGAATGGGAAAAGTGATGCTGTGAGGATCATCGACTTGATCCATTTCTTACCTAACAAGAGCGATAGAAGTGATAACCACTTAGAAGATTCGTAACTGACGGGACACAACAGTACATGTCATAGGATAAAAGACTGAACGAGTAAAAACTAGCTAGGAATGATACGTACCACCATTGCGGGAATACATGCCACCGCTTACATAACCGGCAATAAATGAGGTAAAAGCATAGCAGATTATGAAGGTGGTGACAATTGCTCCTCTCCTGAGTCAAATAAAATGAAACCAGGTAAAAGTTATGTAACTATTAAGTAAGAAAAGTAAGTAGAGAAAATAATAATCCAAGTCTACATCAAAGTGGCAAAACCATAAATTTGTCACCATGCTTCAAATGTTTGCATTATATTAGAAATGCAATAAAGAGGGACAAACATAACCAAAGAGTTTCCAATGATTTATTAGACCAGAAACTGATGAAAAGACAAGATAAAGGTACTCATAGTCGTAGAGGCTAACTTGCAGAGACTGGGTTTATTTTGAATTTCAATAAAGGAACCATCTAGAGGAAGGTCGGATACTCTAATACATTAAAGAGAAATTCTAGCTTGAAGATCTTATGGAGTAAATGTCATATGCAAGTGTGGCAAATAAACCACCGGAAAATAATGAACAAAGTCAAATGTAAAGAAAACTTAATAACATTGCGGATGCAGTTGAAGAAATCCTTTACGTTCTCATGTTTCACTATATTTCATTTTCTTGATTTTTAAATATGTATTCGTTCCATAAAAAAAATGAAGATTGGCTGGACAGCTTGCAATGTTCAATATAGAAAGGGAAGCTGCACTACCTTGGATCCCACACCTACTTTCCGAGAACCAGAAATAAATACAACTACAGAAGGTTCTATGACTATAAATACTATTTTGGTTACATGTGAGGTTAATGAGAAACTCATGTGACAACAAACAAATGTCTTCTAACTGAGGTGATCAATGAGCATAATGCTAAAACTAAATTTGCAGGCTACAATGAAATACATGAGTGTTTCTACCATACCCAATGTAAAGCATTCCAACAATTGCTAAAATGATGACGAGCAGAACAAGTGTGGCCAGCTGAGCACCAGTACCGACAACAGCTGATAGCAGAGCCAGATTTTGGGGAGGCCTAAACACATCTCCATGTACAAGTTTCCAACCAGATTCCTCACTTACATCCCGTTCCTAACAACGAAGTTCAAATAAGCAAAATTCCAATACGCAATAAACAAACAGGAGTGTAATTATGAATTTAAAGACGAGAAAATTCAGAATCATTACCAGAGTCTCAAGATCATCATCTTCCCTAGCATATTTTGCGTAGTCATTGCGAAGTGTCCGCATTAATATCATTGACACCAACCCAGTTAGGAAAATTACCATCATGAAAGAATTAAAGACAGAAAACCAGTGGATCTGCAAAAAGAAATTGCTCGGATGAGCTCGCTAGGAATAATAATTGTAAACAAATTTACTTCTCCACATAAGCTTTAGGACTAGCATCCATCCGTTGCCAGCATTTAAAGAAAGTTTCAGTAGGATATGAATCAAAATTTAAAGTAAACAATCATGTTGTCCAAACCAGCTCACAGCATATTCACCTCAAAACTTGGCAACATTAAGGAGAACGTACCTGGTGCTCAAAAAATGGGTAATCCAGGTAAACATCAAACCGGCGCGCAAATGTAACATTAGTTGGAACCCATTTGACGGAGTAAGTCATATCTAGTACTCGCCCCTCTTCAAGTGGCTTAGGATTATCTTGAGTGAGATTGACATGAATAATCTGTAAGTGAATATTGAATCAGTTCAAAATGAAGCCTCTTACATCTGGTTGGAGGAATGATTTAATATGTATATAGTTTTTGTTCGAGCCAACCTGGTTCCCATTGTAGTTGATGACAAGATTCTTGTGTGTCCATAGCACATGCTTATTATCACGGTTTCTATCAGGCAGAACCTCACCAACGAAACCTTTGCAAAGGATTGACAATGGAATCAGAGCTCAACTTCAACATAGCACAATACTAAAATAAAGTAATATAAAGTCGGATACATACCCCACAAAGGCAGGTCATCTGATCACAAGACAAGCAACAAACAAGGTTACACAAGACCGGTTAGAGAAGAATGAGGAGGTACTGATTATGTATATAAACTTTTACGGATATATATATATATATATATTAGTAAGCTTTCCTGTAAGTGCAAAAACCTTTTTGAACATACCCATAAAAAATTCAAACCAGTATGAATTATCAATTGCATCCTTAAACTGCGTAGCTTTTGCTGCATCAAGTTCGATTTCACAAATCGAAGTCTTCTCCACATCTCCTGCAAAATTGATAGCCATATATAATGTACACCATTGCAGGAGACCAGAAACAGCATGCTGAACATATGGAGAAACGTCACATTACTCTTAAATTTTATCGCGATCTGGCTATCGATGAGCTCATTCCCTCCGAGAACCTCACCAAGCCCACCCCATTTGTGAGCAGGGTTGCCAGGTGGGTGGCAAAACGGAAGGCTGTAATAGTTGTAAGTTTCCTGGGGATTATTATATGGACCAACCTTGTTCACCCACAGAGTGACGGGATCATTCGCTTGATACTGCACATAAATGAAACGATATCAACTACTGAAAAGGAAACATGCGTTCAATTAATTGCATAAGACAATCAGATTCATTAGTATCATGAATATATGTTGATAACAAACATCAAAAGAAACCAAGACAAATCGCATCCTTTCAGAAAGTGAAAGACAATACTGCATAATCAGAAACGAAAAAAGTTAGCAATTTAATGCACAACGACATACTGAAAAGGAAAGCCAAAGCCAATGAGATCCGGACAATCGCCTCCAATGAAAATTAGTGCAATTAAATGTCAATCACACTTTTTGATCAATCGTATCAACAAACTCAAATGACCAAAAAGAAACAAAAGACAGAGAGACCTGCCGCTTTATTATTATAAAACTTTCTTTCCAAGCTTTTTTAAAACTTTGTTGCAACCTGCTGATCAACAATAAAAGAGTGACAACAAGAAGAACTAGCCAATCACTAGCATAAAACTAAACCCAATACATAAAGTCAATGCCTATCAACCTTCAGCTAACAAACAACTCAAACCTCATATTACCCATCCATAAATTGCAAATACAGCACAACAATTACCACTAATGAGATATCAGCAACAGAGATCACGCATCAGGCAAAACCAAATACAGTAAAAATTCACGGGCATTCGCATACAAACAAGATCTACCGACATTCAACGAATAAAAACCGAAATTCAGAAGCCTTCCAGGACAAATCACTAATCGATCACCTTGCCGAGAGCAGACGATACGAGGAACGCGGAGAAGAAGAAGATACAAACGCAGAAAGATCGGGTGGAGGAGAGCATCGCTTCGTTTACACCGAGCCTCTATCGGATCTGAATCGCGAACAATTCACCAGATTGGAAAACGGATCGGAAAATACCCCTTTCTAACAAAAATATATTCAGATCACTCGAAAGGTTTACGAATCTGTGGAGGATTTTCAGAGGAAGAAAAGGAAACAGCAAATCTGGGTTTATGAGTAAAAACTAAAAAGCCTGCAATTTAATTAATTCAATCTTTGACCCAAATTGTTTGAGTTAAACTCCCTTTGACGCATTAGCCTTTTCTTAATTGTCATTTTTGTCCCATTCATTTATTCCTAATATTTCTCAAATATTACTTTTTTATTAATCTCAACTACTATCAATGAAAT
This sequence comes from Striga asiatica, assembly GCA_008636005.1. Classification (NCBI taxonomy): domain Eukaryota; kingdom Viridiplantae; phylum Streptophyta; class Magnoliopsida; order Lamiales; family Orobanchaceae; genus Striga; species Striga asiatica. The sequence continues at coordinate 1,790,292 of BKCP01005516.1, read as the reverse complement.
TGGGATGTTTTACAAGTTATGTATTAAATTTAAATTAGTACGGAGTATCCGTGCGATGCGCGGAGTTTATTTCTCCATCCTTTTTAAAAGGTAATTATCAGTTAAAATTCAAACTACTTACTAAATGAAAGATCATGTCATTAATAATTAATAAATCTATATCTATATCTATATTATATATAAAAAAGTTTAATTATTTTTTAAATAGTAACTATTCCCTCCAAACAAAATCTATTTATTATTTCGGAAAAATTAATTTAAGAATTTATGGTATATATCAAATAATCACTTATGGAAATTGTGACTCATTATTTGAGGAAGTAATTAGACTATATTTTAAGATACCTTAATTACTCAAATCATGTGAAATAATTAATATATGGTATAGAGTGAACGGGTTTATTCTTGGTATTGATGGTTGTTTCTATGGGAAATAAATTAATCAATATATGGTATAAAGTGAGTAAATTTATTTAAGTTATTTGATGACTGCTTTTTGTTAAAAAAAATGTTGAAAAATTAATCAATACACGGTGTACTTTTTTTGTAGAGCGCAGACCAATATATTGGTTTTTAGGTGTGTGTTTCAATTTTTATTTCAATTTTTCGTGTGAAATTAACATAATAAAATTACCGTAACTCCGACAAAATTTTATGAACGGACATTTTGATATAATGTGCATGTATCGATATTTTTTTTATAAAAGCTCTGGTCAATTTTTTTTGTATAATTAGTGGGTCTCAATTTAATTCATTTTTTGTTACGATATTTCAAATAATATTTGTGTGAAATGCTTTGTTTTTAGCATGATAAAAAGTATATTTTTTTGGCATAAAAAATCGTACGACTGGTTGTTTTTACTCAACTACTTAAATTTTTTTATATGGATATTTTATACAAAAGTAAATTCATTTTAATTAATGAAACAATATAAGTTTTATATTTATACTTATTATTCACATATGTTTTTAAATATATAATAAAATTTTACCAAAATAATTATTGTATGGAATCGCGTTATTGTCAAATCGAATTTCTGAATAAAAATTTTGAAATGACACATGGTTTGAAATGAATATAATGTAATTTATTATTAGTTATGTACAACGCATAGGTTGTGTACTAATTTTAAATATATATTTTTATGTATTTTTGCACAATTTATATTTTATATATCATATTCAATAAATTAATATAGGTAGATTGTATTACATATTGATTCCATGTTTTTAATCTATAAATATTATTTAATGATAATTTTATATTTTTAAACATTAGTGAATAATTCTTACTCGTGCATCGCACGGGATTCGTACTAGTATATATAAAAAATTTTGATTATTTTAAAATAATAACTGTTTCCCGCCACAATAAATTGCATGCTATTAAGGGAAATTAATGATTCAATATTTGGTATACTTTTTTTTTGTATAAAATATCTACAATTTATTGATATAGATTTTTTTTTGTATGCGTTGGTATTGATTTTTTGGTATGAAAATTCTGCAAGTTTAAATGATGGATTTTTATTTTATTTGGTATGTTTGCCTAGGTATGGATTATTTTGGTATGATAGCCGCAACATTTGACTTTTCAATGTTTTAAATTCTTTCATGATTAGTGGATATCAAATTCGATTAATTTTTAAAAATCTACGATACCATTTGAGTTTCTGAATATATTAAATTCAAATGTATTAAATTTTAACAATTGCTGCATATTATGCATGGGCGTTAGATAATATTTTTGTTATATATACGCATTGATGCATTCTTTTAAAATTTCTATTTTATTAACGAATAACATATAATATTGTAAGTATTTAATAGCGCATAATTTATGAATTCAAATATTAAACATTTTCCAAGTTATTTACGAAAAATTGACCAAATATATTATGTACCTAATTGTCATCTAATTGGCATGCAATCCAGTGATTACAATTACATCACTGGCTTTCCAATTATTGTGTTTGTTGAATCCAAATCTATTACTATATAATACGGAGAAGAAAAATTATTTGAACAATTCGAAAATAATCATTTCGTTTTCCCGCTTCAATATAGTGTTTTCCCGCTTCTTCAATTCGTAAATTTTTTTTTTTGAATTTTTTTAGCCCATGCAATTAGGTAACCAATCAAATCGAATCTTTCAGCATTCAATTTGGTAAGGTGTTCCGATTTTAGCATTCAAATCCGATTTCACTTCCTTTTTTTATGCCAATCAATCCGATTTTTTTGGTTGTTTCAAAATTTGTTTAGATTTATATTTTTATTTTATTAATATATTTGAAAGAGAATCAATAAATGTTTATCATAACTTTTATTTTAAAAATAAATTTGAATAAGCATACCTTTTACTTTATATGAAATTCAAAATTACATATTTTAATATATTAATAAACGTTTAGTATTTATTTTTCCTTATGTGATATAGTAGAATTTCGGTATTAAATTTGTAAATTCAAACATTTAAAGGAAAAGATTCCAAACAATTTTTTTGGGTAAATTTCATTTTATCTTGGTTTTCATTATCACATTTCTAATAAACTAATTAGTATTATATTTTTTTATCTACATTATCTAACCGATTTTTTATGATACAATTAATATAATATCTTAACAAATTAATCATTTGTCTAACCGGATTTATCTCTTTAACAAACTTGTCAATTTTTTTAAAATTAAAATGGTATGATTATTCTTATGGAGATACTTATCAATATATTAAATATTTAGAAACTTTTTTTTAAAAAATGAGTTATCCCTCCTTTTACTTTATTTGAAATTCTGACTTATATTTTTAAATATATTATTATTTAATTTTTTACATGTAAATATTTATTATTTATTATCTAAGTGATTATTGATTTATCTCTTTAATAAATATTTATTATTTATTTTTTTTCCTTACGTGATATAATGTAAATTTGGTTACTAAATTTTTAAATTCAAACATTTAGGAAAAAACCACGAACAAATTTTTTGGTTACATTTCATTTTATTTTAACTTTCATATAATCACAATCCTAACAAACTAATTAGTATAATATTTTTTTACCCATTTTTATATAATCGGATTTCTTAAAATATAATTAATATAACATTTTAAATATTTAATCATTTGTATAACTTGATTTAACTCATTATCAAACTTGCCAAATTTTTTTTGAAATTAAAAAAAAAAATTGGAAGATTTTTATTTGTAAAATATTAAAAAAATAGCTTTACTTTAAAGTCTGGATTATTTCCATTATTTTTTGTACGTTAACAATCATATATTTTGGATTATTGATTTAAAAAAACAAATCAAAACCGTAAGGTTTAATAATATTTCTTAAATAAAAAATATTGTATAAAGAAAAGTATTTAATATTATATATTTTTCATTGATTGTATTTATTTTATTTTCATAATAGACGAGATGTGAAAAATATAAATAATTATATTTAAAATAAAGTCTAAAAAAATGTTTAAAATATGAACTTTTCCGTGCATCGCACGGGATATACTAGTCTTTCCAAAACGTGGTGAATAATTCTATTTGTAAATTCGTTGATTGATGTAACTTAATAAAAATTATTGAATGAAATATGTCTAAAAACGAATATAGTGATTATGTACTTTCCAAACAAAAGTCATCTTAATCTATATGTATATCTATATATATATATATACAAAAATTTAATTATTTTTTAAAGTGTAACTAATCCCCTCCAAACAAAATTTATTTATTATTTCGACAAATTAATTCAACAATTTATGGTTCATATCAAATAATCACTTATGTAAATTGCGGCTCATTATTTAAGGAAGTATGACCAATTTATGGTATACATCAAATAATCACTTATGTAAATTACGGCTCATTATTTAAGGAAATAATTAAGCCATATTTTAAATAACCTCAATTACTCAAATCATATGAATTAATTAATATATGGTATAAAGTGGACAAATTTATTTTTGGTATTGATGGTTGTTTTTTCTGGGAAATAAATTAATCAATATATGATAAAAAGTGAACAAATTTATTTACAGTTGATGACTGTTTTTGTTAAGAAATTTGTTGAAAAATTAATCAATACACGGTGTACTTTTTTCTGTAGAGCGCAAGCCAATATATTGGTTTTTTAGGCGTGTGTTTCAATTTTTATTTCAATTTTTCGTATGAAATTGACATAATAAAATTACCGTAACTCCAACAAAATAATAACAATGGATATTTTGATATAATGTGCGTGTATCGATGTTTTTTTATAGAAAAAGCCATGGTAATTTTTTTTGTATAATTAGTGTGTCTCGATTTAATTCATTTTTTGTTACGACATTTCAAATAATTTTTGTGTGAAACGCATTGTTTATTTTTTTTAGTATGATAAAGAGTGTTGATTTTTTTGGCATAAAAAATCTTATGACTGATTGATTTTACTCAACTACTTAAATTTTTTGATTTGGATATTTTATACAAAAATAATTCATTTTAATTAATGAAACAATATAAGTTTTATATTTATACTTATTATTCACATAGGTTTTTAAATATATAACAAAATTATACTGAATTAATTATTTTATGGAATCACGTTATTGTCAACTCGAATTTCTGAATAAAAATTTTTGAAATGACACGTGGTTTGAAATGAATATAATGTAATTTACTATCAGTTATGTGCAACGCAAATGTTGTGTACTAATTTTAAATATACATTTTTATGTAACTTTGCACAATTAAAATTTTATATAACATTTTCAATAAATTAATATAGGTATATGGTATTAATATTGATTCACTGTTTTTAATTTATAATATTATTTAATGAGAATTTTTAATTTATAAATATTAATGAATATCTCTAACACGTGCATTGCATGGGATTCGTACTAGTTAACAAATATAATGAAAATAAAATCTATATATTATTGAACATTTCTTTATATACAACGTTTATGGTTTGATTCTTTGACACGTCATCGTCGCCACAAATTAGGATTTTCAAACCATTTCTGTTTGTGATACGGGAGACAACAACATACAACTGGCCATGACAAAATACTGATATCTTGAGAAATAAGCTCACATGCAAATGATTGTCCCTGACTCTTATTTATAGTCATGGCATAAAAAAACCATAATGGAAACTGCCAATGCTGAAACTTGAAAGAAAGTCTAACATCATAAGGAAATATAGTTATTCTTGGAAAAACATTTATCACCTGCGTGATCGTCAGTGAGTATCTTACACTCGAGAATGTGAGTGGAGAGCTTTGTCACAACCAATCGTGTCCCATTACATAGACCCATAAAGGAGATATAGTTACAAAATATCAAGTTAAAAAAGATCGGATTAGCTTAAGAAATAAGATCATCCTTATCAATCCTATTATTCAAACCTTTATCCGGTAGTTACTTGTTTGCTAGATATATATTTGTAACAACCATTAGTAGTTTAGAGTGTAGATTATATAAATCAATATAATATTGGTATAAAATATAAATTCAAAATTGATTTACGTCATGTTTTTAAGTTGAGTAGGATTTATTTTCCCAAACAATGTGATTATGATCGACTTCAAAAAATATTTTTATCCGTTTTTGTTAAAACAAAAACAAAAACAAAAAATGTACAACTTGTTACATGTGTCTCGGATTTTGTCGATTATTGAAAATTATGTGTCATATCAATGTGACATAATGTTTACCAAAATTAATGGAGTTTGTTACAATTTAATTTGGTAAGGATTTTTGGGTTGATTGAAAAATAATATTTTTATTTTGGTATGTATCATTTATCAAATCTCGAGATTTTTTTCTGCAATATTTAACTTCAAACAACCTAAAAAAATTGTGAAATTTGTTACCAAAAGAAACCCCAAAGATTACCGGCAATATATTGTGTGTAAATAACTATGAAGTGTGTTACCAAAAAAACCGATATTTTAAATGATTTGTTATAAAAATCTGAGATTTGTTATCACAATTCGAGATTTGTTATCACAATCAGATCAAATTTGTTAACAAAATTCAAGATTTTGTTATCAAAATAAGATCAAATTTGTTACAAAATTCGAGATTTGTTATCAAACTCCGATCAAATTTGTTACCAAAATCCGATTAGATTGGTTGACATGTTGGGCCCATTAATATTGCTTATATTAGTAAGTCAACAATTAATTTTTTATTTTGAACATTATGCGACATATTAATGTGACATAATGTTTACCAAAATTAATGAAGTTTGTTACAATTTAATTTGGTATGACTTTTTGGATTGATTGAAAAATAATATTTTTATTTTGATATGTATCATTTATCAAATCTCGAGATTTGTTTCTGCTATATTTAACTTCAAACAATTGAAAAAAATTATTAAATTTGTTACCAAAATAAATTCCAAAGGTTATCGACAATATTGTGTAAATAACTATGAAGTGTGTTACCAAAAAAATCAATATTTTAAAATATTTATTATCAAAATCCGAGATTTGTTATCACAATCAGATCAAATTTGTTGTACAAATCTAAGATGTGTTATCAAAATCCGATCAAATTTGTTACCAAAATCCAATTAAATTGGTTGACATGTGGGGCCCATTGATGCTTATATTGGTAAGTCAACAATTAATTTTTTATTTTGAAGATTATGTGTCATATCAACGTGACATAATGTTTACCAAAATTAATGGAATTTGTTAAAATTAAATTTGGTAAGCCTTTTTGGATTGTTTGAAAATAATATTTTTATTTTGATATATATCATTTATCAAATCTCGGGATTTTGGATGCAATATTTAAGTCCAAACAATCGAAAAAAATGTAAAATTTGTTAACAAAAGAAATCCCAAAGATTATCGACAATATATTGTGTGTAAATAACTATGAAATGTTACAAAAAAAAAAGAAAACGATATTTTAAAAGATTTGTTATCACAATTAGATCAAATTTGTTAACAAAATTCGAGATTTGTTATCACAATCCGAGATTTGTTATCACAATCAGATCAAATTTTTTAACAAAATCTGATATTTGTCATCAAAATAAGATCAAATTTGTTACAAAAATCCGATTAAATTGGTTGACATGTGGGGCCAATTGATATTGCTTATATTAGTAAGTCAATAATTAATTTTTTAAGTCAAAATTACTAATTTTGTATTTTTCCAACAAGTGAGATTGATATTGCTTAAATTGGTTGACATGTGGAGCCAATTGATATTGCTTATATTATTATTATAGATTTCAGTCGACAAGTGAGATTCGATCACTTAAACAGAGACAATTACAAATGATACGTGAGTCGTGATTGTTATGATTCACTGCTATTCGGTTAGGTGCAAATTCATAAAAGCAAATAAAACTTTATATATTATATTTGTGTATGTAATAGTTAAAATAATGAGTTAAATAATGAACACATTACATTTTTAAATTTTATCATTAGTAAAAAATAAACGATATAAATATAAATTATTTAATTTACATATTATTTATAGAAAATAATAATATTATTATTATAAATATTATTATTATTATTAAAATTGTGTGTAAAATTTTAAAGGATTTGGTTATGCCACAAAAAATAATTAACTAATTTTAATGAAAAAAATATTAATGAGCTAAAAAATATTAATTTTAAATAAATAGTTTCAAAAAGTTCAAAATATAATATTATTTTATATAACTTTATAATTAAATTGTAGTAGCTATTGTGCAATAAAATAAATAAAAAAAATATAATTAATTGATTAATGCAAAGAGTAAGGAAAAAGAATGGGAAAATAAAAACAACTGTCATAACTTTTTTGTCAACTTTATAGATAGGTAGACAAATAGATAGAGAAAGAGAGACAGAGCCACGTACCTAATTAAAAGGTCCAATACATATACGTTAGATATGTTTTGTTCTAGCAAATTTTCAT
>BKCP01005516.1:1745441-1776463 GCA_008636005.1 Striga asiatica | reverse complement strand
TTACAGCTCATTCACTTAACTGTAGGCACTTGGATTGTTGACTACATCTGCTTTCATCCTCCGACAAGGAGGCGGCTTCGACACAAATCTGCAGGCCCCACGCCCGCTCGACATTTTGTTCTTCTATGTCTCGTTGTACTTGATGGCGATCGGGCAAGGGTTGCACAAGCCTTGCATTATGGCCTTCGGGGCCGATCAATTCGACGACCGAGACCCCGTGGAGTTAAAAAGTCGTGGCTCGTTTTTCAATTGGTGGTATTTTGCCTCGTGCGCGGGTCCCCTGGCTGCCCTTTTGGTCTTGAACTACATTCAAGATAACGTGAGTTGGGGCATCGGTTTTGGTATCCCTTGTGTTGCTATGGCAATCGGGCTCGGAATATTAATGCTCGGAGCCAAGTTTTATCGGTATCGGGTGAAGACGGACGAGAGTTGTGCGCTTATGAGAGTTGGGCGAGTCCTTGTTAAAGCGGCTACGAATTGGAGAATTCTATCTTCGACAAGTGCTTGTGACGAAGAAGAGGAGGATTCGATGCCTCATCTTCGTACTCGGCAATTCAAGTAAGAGTTATTACGATTAATCACTCTTAATTTCAATAGTCAATAATGATTTTTTTTTTTCTCATAACACATTGCAATTTCAATTTAGTTCAATAGCAATTTGAATCATGATTGTGGCAAAAAAGTGCCCTGCAAAAAGTCCAAATTTGTACTCTAATAATCATCATCTTGAAGAAAATGTAAAAATGGACCTTGATTTCAGTCCTATTGTCCAAAATTATTTGAGAAGTTTGATGAATGAGAACACTAATCTCTACTTATATGGACATACATAGTAGATTTGACCAACTCTCGAGATATTGGATATAAAGGGAAGTTGATTTCCACACTAATCGGTACTTATATGGACTTAGATTGTAGATTCAAGTAATTAACTCTTGATGGGAGAAAAATTGATAATTTCTACATGAAACGTATAAAAGCCAACAAATTTTGATCTCACAAAATTTCGATTTGTTTTTTAACGAGATATTTCTAGTCTCCCGTTGTCGTCCTTTATTAAAACAGAGCTAATTACTTCGATAGGAACACGTTTTGTCGTAACAAAATTTAAAAAAATTCGCATTCTTGTTCAAATTGTGAAAAACTTACGCATTATTGTTGAAATCGTATGTCGTAATCATAATTGTCTTTCGGTTAATAGGTTTCTCAACAAGGCATTACTAACTCCGAATGTATCTACGGACCACGACCCCACCCGAAACACCGAGGATGCCCGACCACTCTCCAAACTCCTCCCCTTGTGGGCCACGTCCCTCCCGTTCGCCCTCGTCATGGCCCAACCCTCGACCCTCTACACCAAACAAGCCATCACCATGGACCGGGCCCTCGGCCCGAACCTCGACCTACCCGCGGCCTCCCTTCAATACACCGTCGGCCTCACCATCATACTCTCCATCCCGATCTACGACCGAGCCCTCGTCCCCCTCGCCCGTCTAATTACCAAAATGCCCTCCGGCCTCACGCCCCTCCAAAGAATCGGCACCGGCATGTTCCTATGCACCGTGTCCGCGGCCACGGCCGCCCTCGTCGAGCACAGGCGGCTCGAAATCGCTTCGCTTCACGGATTGTCCGATCTCCCGAGCGCGCGGGTCCCGATGAGCTTTTGGTGGCTCGTACCTCAAAACGTGGTGTACGGTGTGGCGGACGTGTTTGCGTTGGTCGGGCTTCAAGAGGTGTTTTACGATGAGGCGCCGTGCGGGTTGAAGGCCGTGGGCTTGTCGGTTTATTTGAGCATAATCGGGATCGGGAGCTTCTTGAGCAGTTTCTTGATTTGCGTGATTCAGAGGGCGACGAGCGAGGGGGGGCGGGTCGGGTGGTTCGCGGATAATACGAACCGGGCGCATTTGGACTATTTCTATTGGTTGCTTTGTGGGTTGAATGCAGTGGGTTTTCTGGGGTTTGTGTGTTGTGCCAAGTCTTTCACTAGCAACGGTCACCGTGTGGTGGGTACTTAGTTTTGTTTTTTTGTCACGGGTGTTTTGTGCTTTTGTTTTCCTATGTGGGACAATGGTATATAAGTGTGGTTAGGGGTATATTCTAAATTATACCTAGAAAAATATTATATTACAATTATTTCTTATAGTTGTTTTTGCTTTGGTCTTTGTTCGTCTCCTACTCGCTTTATTTTTCCGGCAAGTGGCTTCAATCTCGGGATCAAACAGTGTGGGTGTGTTCCCACTCGATCTCGTGATTATGCACTATCTAAAAACACACGATAAAGAATAGAACAAATAAACGAGTCCAAGAAAAAATAAAATAAAATAAAAAAAATGTTTAAACTATTATCTACTTGTTTTCTCTTAATATTAATTAATTCAACAAACAATCTCCTGCGTCAAACACTTATTCGCTAATTATTTTTGTTATCTGCAAGTGTACGACGTAGCTATAGGTAGTAGCGAGCAAAGTCGTATTCCATAGAGATTGTAGTTAAATAATTAAATATTAAAATAATGACGACTCAATATTATCTAGACTAATGAATTGAATTATAATTATAAACTAATAATTAAACTAAAAGCTAATTTATCTAAGAAATAAAGACTTGGTCTAAATTATAGAATAGATAAGATACGAAAAGTATATTCTAGGCTAAGCGTTCCTCAGAATTAATTCATAAAACGTTTATATTGATTCAAACCTAATTTAATTTTACCAATAGTAGAGGTAATCGCTAAATTAATTTAATATTTCTCTCGAACATGTTAAATCATAGATTAATTGCTATCTATCTCCTCTCGATTTCATTTCAAGATGAACAGCTAACTCCATAAGTTTCAAGAATTTTCGTTCTCTCGTAAGATCCTAACAACCTCTCGGTTTTTTTATTCTCTTGCGTTATAAATTTCCAAATTTGAGCAATTAATTATCTCCCCTCGGTCTCAAATCAATAACAAATATGCATTCATAGCGGCCGTTTACTCATACAATAAAAATGAGCACAATAAATTTATAAACGAATTAAAGATGAATCGGAATAAAAGCAATAAAAACTTGATCATAAATCATCCGAGTACTAACAAATTCTAGAATATAAGATAAAACTAGCTTAGAAACATGCTTCTAAAATAAAAATATATATATATATATATATATAATTATATATATATATATATAGAACACTGAGTTCGAAAAGCGAAAAGAAAAAAAAAATGTTTATTCGGCTCCATCTCTTCTTTCCGTCTTTCTAGCTCGTCTTGCTCGTGTTTCTTGTCTCCAAAAGTCTGAAAAACTCTCCCCTGACTCCCTAAAAAACGTGTTCTAGTGTCTCTTAAATAGTTGGAGTCGAGTCTTAGTCGAAATAGGTCGAAAATACCGTAAAAATAGGAAAAACATGTAAGACGGGTAATCATAAACACATGTTATGTTAACTGATATTGTGAAAGTGGGCAATTATAAAATCCATTTTGTTTTGATCTTTTTCGAGTAACTGCAATTTAAGACAAACTCTCCATTTATATATAAAGATAGGATTACTAAACATGAAAAAATGTCGTGAAATATAACACACACACACACACACACAAAAAAAAAAGAAAAAAACTGGCCCATGAGCGAGAGGATCATACTATGATGGGCTTCTAAGGCCCACAGCAAGGATTTCACAGTTAGGCTAACTGGCCCATGAAGGATAATGAAACCCGATAATATTTTCGTTTAACATTTTCACTCGTCGTCGATGAGAATCCTCTGGCACAAAACGGCACCCTCCTAGAGTTCTTAAATTCCTAACAAGAAAGCTTAAAATCAACACAAATTTACAAACAGTTTGTACAAATTTACCTGCAAAAGTAATCATCAATGGCGGATGAAAGCAAAGTCGCGGTGCCTGCAAAGTACGATCTGAATGCGAAATGGGATGCGTGCCTCGATTTGGGTCTCCGCCGCTTCGTTTACTCTTCGTTCGCCGGCGCCGGCGCAGGCCTTCTTCTATTCCGTGAGTCGCCCCTCATTTCGTCCGTAATTTTTCCTAATTTGCGCGTTTTGCTAAAGCTGGTAATTCTAGGTTTTTGAGCTCGTAATTTTTGAAAGGGAATTTTCGAATTTTGTATGGGTTCAGTTAGATCGTGATGCTTGGTGTAGTTTGATTGACGGATAGATGAAATCCTTTTGTTTGCTTGTTATCAGGTGTTGAGTCTGAACTGTCTTTGCGTTTCTTACCTTTGGAATTATTTGCTTTTGCATTGTGTATATATTTGATTTTTTTCTCTGCTTTTCACGTTTGTTTGGTGTGGAATGGAAAGAAAAATGTGGGCTTTCACTACATGACATCTCCATTACTACTTTGTTTACCTTATGTTCTGTAGCTGGTTTTAATGTTAGCAGCAATTCATGTGGTATTGCAGTTATGGTTTTATTTCATTAGAAATCATAATTAACCGTAAGGTTGCATCTTTGCTCATGGTTAATAAAAAAAAAAAGATGATGTTGTGATGCCAATGTTCGCGTGGGAGATCACTTTAATGAGACATTGCAGATTACATTTATTGGTGTGAAGTGTATTATGCATTCACACTATGGATATGTTGAACTTTTAAACTCCTTTGTTACTTCTTAATCAGATAGAGTGTAGTCGTTTGTTTGTGTACAGATTGTGTGCAGAACCAGTAAATATTCAAGTTCTTTATCTTTCTAATGGAAAGCCTACAAATTTTTTGCCTTAAAAAAGAGTTATCTTAATCTGGCTCTCAATCCATTTTATTTTGTCATGCTAACTTATGTCGAGCACATAGATAATAACCAAGTGCAGTCGTTTATTTGTCTACAAATTGTTGCAGAACCAGTAAATATTCAAGTTCTTTTGCCTTGCTAATGAAAAGCCTACGAATTTTTGACGTTATTACTTTGTTATGCTAAGTTATGTCCAGTCCATAGATAGTAGCTATGGCATTTGTTATGTTGTGTGCCCGTGTGATTTGAAAGGTGATTCCATTTGAATTAAACAATTTGGCTCATTTTTAAGTTGATTGTTCTATAGGGAGTCCTGTGACACGTTGGGCAACTGTAGCCTTTGCTGCTGGAGTCGGTATTGGTTCTGCATACACAGATTGCTCTCATATCTTTGGTGGATCTCCACCTAAATTAACCCCTTTCATCTCTGATGAATCTAATTCTAAGGTATCTTACTTTTGGCTATTCTGTTGTTGTTTGGACTCTTTATCCAGGTTTGGCCATTGGAGTGTATTACTTCTTTATTTGTAATTTCATATATACAATGTTGCTTTCATTTGAGATTTCGCCATTATGTAAAACATATGAAGTTTCTAGTCATATAATAAGTATATGATCGGTTGGTGTTGAATATATTTTTCACCTATGATTTTTTCAAGTATGCAGTGGATTGGTGAGATCATTGTTTTATATATGAGTTTGGGTCTAAAACGCAGCTGAAGTTTAACAAATTTTACTGCCTTTTTTTATGTCTTTAAAAAACGTCTCAGCCTCTTGGGGTTTTCTTCTTGTCCATAAAATCAGCATATGTTTGAGTTTTCAACTGCACGTGCTTCTTCTTTTAGTCCTCTCCTAACCTTGATATTGTGGTTTCCTGAAGAAACTAACAATTATGAGATCTTCTATGATTTATGCAGAGCGAGGAATGAAGTTACCATCGGCCGATGGCTTTTCGTGAATTAGAACTTCCGTTTTTCTTTTTGGCTGGTTCTCTCTGTTATGTATGGCAGTTTCGAACTTTTTCGATCACGGATTATGTTGTAATTCGTAACTTCTTGTGAGTGCCATCACTGTTTTGTATTCTTATCCTAGTGAAATGAGTTTGGGGAGATGTGATGGTATGATATTTGATGATGGCATATTCTCCAAATTCCTAATAAGTTCATCAACATTGACCTGTGAATGATAGAATAAATCTATAACAAATTGTTTGACCTAATCTGTGATACTGTTCAAATATTCCATGTCTATTTTTTGGGGCTTTAAATTTTTTGGGGCTTTAAATTTTTATTTGTAGAAAATAAAATTAAGTTCCAACACAAATAGTAATTTAGTTGGCTAACCAGTTTGAAAATGAGTTCTTTTATTGTTTTAGCACTTCACAAACCTCAGGACTCAAAGGACACTATTAGCCTTAGGAGTTGAAATTCACCCAAAGGCAGTATTTGGTGTTTACTTTTCAAAAGATGATAATATATAAAATAAAACCTAAGAAAAAGAGTACAGTTATAAAATCGGGGTTAAAATGTTTGTGTGCTACCGAATTTTGAAGGGCATCGAGTTATTTGAAGGAGAAGGTACATAATAGCAAGAAGACTAAAAAACCCATTGTGCCTTTTTCATCTTTTTGCAAGAAGTCCATCTTGAAGCCAATTTCTCATCATCACAAAAGCTTCCTCTGCATCAGCATCATCTTCTGGAGTCTGAGGCCGATGAGCAAAACCATGGCCTCTCCCTTTGAAAACCACCATCTCCGTAAATTCTTTATTACGGTTGGTAAAATCCTCCAAAACACGAATATTGCAAAGCTCGTCATCATCACCACTGATCATCAACAATGGCACCTTAATATTGCTAGCAACAGAGGAATCGATCCTCGTGCCGTAAAACGAGACACCCGACCCAAAAAATTCACCTTGGTCTTGAGCTAGAATTTCGATGACTCGGCCTCCTCCATAGCAAAAACCGATAATCCCGAGCTTGTTTGATATTCCTACGGATGCAAATTCGTTAACCATCCATTTCGCTGACTCGAATATGACGTTTTTTGCTTTTTTGCTTTCCGAGCTATGCTTGACGATTCATTTTTCGAGCAATGCTTTTGGTCTGTCTTTTGTCCATGGATCGCCGTAAAATTGATCCGGAACCAGCACACTGCATTTTTTCCAGGGCACGGTTTGAGGCTATGTTTGATAAATTTGGCTGATAAAGTAGTTTATAGTTAGCTAGCTTATAGCTTTTAAGTGATTTTCGAGATAATTTATGACATATGGCTTAAAATCTAGCTTATAAGATAAAAGTGTTTGGTAAAATTAGCTGATAAGCTAGCTAAAATAAAAATTTCAATGAATTAGCACGCTGCATTTTTTTTCCAAGGCACGATTTGAGTGAGCAAAGTTAATAACCGAGAAAGACAGTATAGAAGTTGTTCGTGTTTGAGCTTACTTGTAACCGTTGCAAGCTACACGATATGCGAAATCCCGAGTGGCCGAGTCTTCAAAACCGAAAATATCTGACAAGAGAATTATCCCGGTTGAATTATTGTTCTTTACGGCCGTAAAAAGATATGCTCGGGTTTCTTCCCCAATGGTTAGTTCGGTCCCATTCACTAACTCACAGTCTTCATCGCTTTCGGTGTTGTCTTCTGTTTGAACTTGGCTGCAACACACTCTGAATTTTTTTCTGCTTTTACGAACCGAAAGCAACTGTTTTTGCATATGCTTTGTGCTTTTCTGCAGAGTAGCTGAAGTTTTACAGTTAGTAGTCTAACAAATTCTAGCTAATACTGTTTCTTCTTAGAAAGTCACTGTCTTAGTCTTAAATTCTCTATCTACCAAGTTTATGTATTGCAATCTCTAGTGGAAAAATGAGAATATGAACCAAAATCCTATGAATGGGGAAAAGAAAGTGAAAAATATGACGAAAATGTACGAAATGGCGCTTAAAGGAGGTTCAACGACAAATGGAATTAAGGAGTATGTTCAATTTTGAATATGATTAGCAGAAGTGCCAGAAATGCAAGAAAATTCGTCGAAAATTGTATGTTTTAATAAGTGAAAATATGAGAGAATGTGAAAATATTTTATGGTAAAACAGAAACATGATGCAAATGCAACCAATAGTTTTCACTCTATGACAATCAGATTTCTATTGTATAAGAGATACAAATGAGATTCTTTTGTAACTACTTACAGTGAAGTGAAGTTGTGGAAGAGCTTTGAATTCTGGTAAGAAGTTTTTCTGCAGCTTGATAATAGGTGGAGCTGTGAAAACTGAACTCAAATCCATCTTCTTTTTCNTTTTATCTGATTTATGGATTATGGAACAAGAAGAAAAGAGAGATGACTAGATAGAATGTAAGCATCATAAATATCTGTACTCTAAATTATCTGTTAGGAAGAAAAAGGATATTAGCTTCAATTTGTGGCCATAAACAACAGGCTAATTTTTATTGGTTTTGGTCCCAATTTTCAGACTGAAACAAAAGATTGGTTTTGGATTAATATTGTCACTTTCTTGGTCCACTTTTAAAGATATGTTTCTGGAAACAGTTAATTAAGCCCAACAGGAACATTTTTCCCCCTTTTTAATCGTTAAGCAACAATTAAAGATTGGGATAATGTTTTTAAAATAAAATCATAGAAATGATCACGTAATATATATAAAAGAATATATTAAATTCAATCATCAATAATGTTTTTAAAATAAATAGCTTATATGAACTTATGAAGTATTGAATAAAATATCAAAGGTCAGCCTCACATATGTATCTTGCTTGGTTTTTACTAATTATCATGTCTTTTTCTAATTTTTAAACAACTATAAGAAAAAAAGCTTCCTTCTTAAAAAACAAAATAAATAAATTTATTTTGGAAAAAATAAAATAGAAAAAAAAAAAGAAGGATGTCAAATTTGTCAGACTTTTCTAAGATTTGGTTCAAGAAAAATTACCTATGTCAATTTTTAGTTTTTTACCATCAAATTTCACTATTAAGATTTCTAAAAATTATTTTAAGCTGAATATAAAATTATTTTTGGAGTTTTATATAACAAAGACTTCACCATTCCATCTGGGCTTTCTTCTCTCCGTCCGTTTTCTCATCCAATCTCTTGAACAGGTCATCTCGAATTACTCGCTTTTCTTCTCCAAGAACAATCCAATTTTTCTGTTGTGACATGATAATGATCTATTATTACTGATGTATCATGTATGGTTACCGTTCGAATTTTTCTCCCACCTCTAGATGCTTAATTCATGTGCCCTACTGAGAATTTTGTGGGTCTTTAACATTTTGTGATTCGTAAGGTTGGCGGATTTGATCTTCGAGTAATCGTATTGTGTTCCCTAACTCAAAGTTACAATCTTTTGCTTTTTCCCTCTTTACTGGTGTAAGGGTTTTTCGTTTTGGGCTATGTGTGTAATTCGTGTACTTATCAGAATGTTTGTCGGCGAGTGTATGCTCTTTTTTTTTCTGGTGCCCATGTAAATTTATTGTAGTAAGTAATCTAAAGGACTTTATGTATCGTTTACATACTTGTCAGTTAACTAGATATTAGTCCAAGTAGTAGAGTTTCCTTATTTCATTGGGAAATTTGTGTTATTTGTGAAGGATTCATGCTTTTGCCTGATTTCTTTACTTTATGGTTGTTCTAATGTGCATCAATATTTAAGTGAATTTTGTACAGACTTTAATTTTATGTGAGTCTTAAAGTTGTCGAATTTTATCTTCTTTATTGGTGTGAAGGTTTTTGTGTTGTGGGCTGTGTGTGTAATTTGTGCACTTATCGGATGGCATTTTTTTTTTTGTTGTCATTGGTGCCCATGTTGAATTATCGTTCAGCAGTAATCAAAAGGGTTTTATGCATCTTTTTCACAACCTGTCAGTGAATTAGATATCAGTCCAAATTGTAGTTTTTAATTCATTGAGAAATTTGTGCAGTTTGTGAAGGATGCCCGCTTTTGTCCTTTCTTTCTGTACTTCTTGGCTGTTGTATTATGAATCAATGGAGTGTGTTGTTCTGTCTGTTGTTTAAATGAATACATATGTTGGCCTTTTGCAGATAAAAGTTTAAATCGTTTAATCAAATGGGAGGAAGTGCAGTTGACGATGATTGGGAGTTATTCGGTGCGCCTCAAAATGAGGTTCGAACTGTAGTTTTAGTCGGCCGAACTGGAAATGGTAAAAGCGCAACTGGAAATAGTATCCTTGGTAGAAGGGCATTTAAGTCAATGTCTAGCTCTGCTGGTGTCACTAGCACCTGTGAGCTGCAGACCACAACTCTTGAAGAAGGGCAAATCCTTAATGTGATCGACACCCCAGGTAACAATTACCCTAAAGATCAGTAAATTTAGTATTAACTCTATTATGCAACTTCAATGTGTTTGAATTTGGAACAAAACTCGAAAAAAAAAATAAAAAATTCAGGGCTGTTCGATTTTTCTGCTGAGCCTGAGTTTATCGGGAAGGAAATTGTTAAATGCATTAATATGGCCAAGGATGGTATACATGCTGTTCTTGTTGTGTTATCTGTGAGGTCTCGTTTTTCGAGAGAAGAAGAGGCTGCCGTGCAGAGCTTGCAGAAATTCTTTGGTAGCAAAATTAGTGAATATATGGTTGTGGTCTTCACTGGCGGTGATGACCTGGAAGAAAACGAGGAAACTCTGAATGATTACTTGGGTCGTAGCTGTCCTGAGCCTTTGAAGGTAAAATAACTCAACTGAAAATTTCGTTACACTAAAATAACCGAACCGAACGGCACCGAAATGCACTGTTCGATTTCGTTTTCGGTTTTATCTCGGTTCTTCCATACATTTTATTCATTTTGGTGCATTTCAGTGCAAAACTGTACCAAACCGAACAAACCGAAAATCGAACTTATGAGAAACTATAACTGCACCTTACTGCACCGCAATAAAACTGAACCGAAAATTGTTTACGTTAAAAAAAATTGAACCGAACTGCAGCGAATTGCACGATTCGGCTCGGTTTTGCTCGCCCTTACATATCTGACTCAAGTTGCAATTCTTGTCTTGTTAAACATCATTTTTTTTTCTTTTGTTCTTTTCCAAAATCATGATTCAGGAAATTCTACGGATGTGTGGCAATAGATGTGTTCTGTTCGATAACAAGACGAAAGAGGCAGGCAAGAAATCCAAACAACTGAAACAACTTCTTTCCCTTGTGAACTCTGTTGTGGACAAAAATGGTGGGAAGCCATACACTGATGAGCTGTTTATCGAGCTCAAGGTTAGCGCGTACATATTATTAGTTACTGCATATAAATATTTCATACCTTCATACATGATGATACTATAGAATGTTTGTAATAACAATTGCTTTCGAATCATAACAAATGCACAACAACAGAAGGGAGCAATGAAGCTGCACGACCAAACTGCCGAAGTTAATGCCATGGAAGGGTACTCGAAACAAGAGATATCCTATCTAAAGGATCAGTTTCACAAATCGTACGAGGAACAACTCAAGAGGATAACCGAGATGGTTTGTTTTTGCCCTTTTTCATAATTAAATTATATATGCTTGTTTATAAATTTATCCAATTCATATTCAAAATCTAACTCAACTTCTCTATCTTCAATATTATTAATATAATTAAATAATAAACAATCATTCTTATACATCACATCAATTTCAATTCACTATTCATGTATTCGTATAATTTTAGCTAACAATCACTTCACATCATATCTTCCCACTTTTACATCAAATCAACTTTAATTATTTTATTTTAAATATTATTTAACATCAAAATCCCACTAACAACTAGCCACACAAACTTTTTAAAAGTGTATTCTAGTTATCCAAAAAAAACTCATTTTGAGCGGATATATTTGCATACAAGCACACGCTAAGTGGATTATTTTTAGCTATGATGTTTATGATGATACATATAGGTCGAGTCAAAGCTCAAGGAGACCACTCATAGGCTCGAGCAGCAACTTGCGGAGGAGCAAAGTGCAAGGCTCAAAGCAGAGGCAATGGCTCAAGCTGCTCAAATGAAATCAAATGATGAAATCCGTAAATTGAGGGAGCATTTGGAGAGGGCTCAGAAGGAGACCGAGGAGTTACGTAAGCAGGCTGAAAGTGGTAGATGTGCTATTTTGTGATGAGATACAATATATATATATATATATAAGCATAATAATATGATGTATAATCCTTTTCTCTCTCTCTTTCTTTAATTTGGGAACTTAAATTTTTGAATTTTCAGCTACCTTCTCTCTTCACACTCCTTCCTCTTTTGTTGGGGGGTGGAAAGGTACTTCCTATTATGAATACTTTGGTGGTCTGTGTTTCTTTCTGTATTCAGTGCATTATGTATGTCTTTGTTTTTTGTAAGGCTGTCGAATGGTTAGACAACCATACGATTCCAACAATTATACATCTTTTTATAGTCAAATGTCATACTTAAAGTACAACATATAGATTTAACCTTTTGATTGTGGCCTTAATTTTTTCATTTAACCTTCACAAAGATATATTGAACTGGACTGGACACAGCAATTTGCTGATGTGGTCTATGGGTGACTTTTTTTTTTTTTTNACTAAAAAGGAGATTTGCATCTTGTGTTGAGTCGTTCTAACTTCTAATAAAGGTCAATACTCTTTTTATAAATTATATACATTTTTATTAGTAAAATTATGTACATTTTTATTAGTAAAAATATCTTTATTTTATTGTTTACAAATATAAGTTTGACAAAATAGGGCATTTAATAGTATGAGTATGTAATTTTGTTTATGGAGTATGGTGGGTCGACCACCTATGATTAAATCTGATGACGGATTTTTGAAACGACTCGCTCGAGAAGAAGACATAAGGATAATTTACGTATTTGAAATTGATTAGAAATAAAACTTGGATAGTTCTAAGTTGTTGGGAAGTACGAGCCGCAAGACGAGTGTATCTAGTTTAAGCAAAAGAATAGAGGAAGTATAATTAAACTATCCTTAATACAAGGCAAATCTTAATTATTCGGAAGTCGAAATTTTTGTAGGAAATAAGATCGATTGAGTGATAGGTCGATAATCATCTAAAATGGGCAATGACTGCGTCTGGTCATGGGTTGCGGCCAGCGCCTATGCACTGTTGCGGCTCGCCGACTACTGGCTCCCCCTCCGCCTTGTCCTATCGCTCCCGAATCTTTGTCAAAACCTTCGTGGGAATAGTCGATCATCTTCGGATGATTGCCAGGGGTTTCGGCTTGTTTTTGGGTTGAATATATATTTATTTTTTGCTTTGGTTTATTTTTCTATATGAGGTCCTAGATCTATGTGGAAGAGTCCGGAAGCGTGTGGACTGTAAAAAGAAGAATGCAGAGAATCAAAGAGACATGTAGAACCATTTAAGGCTGTTTTTCGAACCGAACGTTCGCGAACAAAGCTCGTTCGAGTTCGTTCGTGTTCGATAATAGCTCGTTTGTTTAGTTATCGAACGAACACGAACATAAAATTAAGCTCGTTTAGTTATCGAACGAACACGAACATGTTCGCGAACTAATCGAGCGTTCGCGAACAAAAAAATATTTTATAATTTTATATATTATATATAGTATATACATGTATAATATAATATATACATATGAATATATATTAAATATTAAATTAAACATAAATATTTTATAATTTTATATATTATATATAGTATATACATGGCGTCGTTTACTTTGTGGGATAGGACATGATAAGGAAAATAATCCCAGAAATACTGCGTTTACTTTACGGGATTGGGATGGGAATATGCTGAGTTGGCGCCCATGTGGCGCGCCCTTATCGGCCAATCTGGGACTAAAAAAATCCGGCCTCCCCCCTGTGACAAAATAATCCCATCTTTAATATGCCTTTCTTGCCCTCAATATTTGATGCAAACAGACAGAATTACCCCTTATTTTCCAATCAATTACGTCTTTGTTACCAATAAAAAGCAAAATCGGCCATTTTGCCCTACCTGCATAGACGAGCGACGCGACGCCATTGTTGCTATGTGGTAGAAGCTTCTTGTTCGTCACTGTGAGCCCCTCTCTTTCTCAAGCTTTGCTTTTCTAATGATTTAATTTCATCTGTCGCAATTTTGTTGAACAACTTTTGAAGTCGCACATTTTGCCCTAGGTTCTGCAAAAACGAATAGTCCATTTTTTTGCCTGGGTGTAGAGTTCGGTATCTCCGTCGGGTCTAACGGTGAGCTCCACAATTGCCGTCATACCTTTTCAATTTCGATTTGTTCCCGTTTGTGGGAATATTGTGTCTTCGTAATTCGATTTAATTTTTTTCCTTTTTTATCTAAAAATGTTCGTTTCTCTGGTGATGAATTCACCTCCATCTCCAGTCGGCAACCACTCTGAGCTTCTCTCCGTCGCCGGTACAGGTAAGCCCCGTTACCTTCTGAGAATGTGTGATTTAATTTGGACAATTATTATGACTTTTTTCCGTCTACATACAAACTTTTAAGTTATGGTTTCTGGACATGAAGATGTACAACTACTTCTTCTTTTTTAGGTTCAGTGGTGCTATGCTAACACACACCTGTTTGATTTTTATTGTTTTATGCATTTATGTCTTCCTTGTGTTCTCCTCTTCACAGCTGGATGTCACAGTAGGTTAGTTGTTGCCCTAGGTTTAGGTGGATAGCTTCTTTGTTATAGGTGTTACGTGTTATTTGAACTTGTGCTTGAGTTATGCTGTTGATGTGCTTGACTTTGCTTGAATTTGTTTCAATAAGATCAGGCTGTGTGTTTGATGTGCTTGACTGTGCTTCAATTTGTTTGAATAAGATCAGGCTGTGTGTTTGATTTCCAACTCACCTGTATTATGAACTTGTCAGTTGTCATTTCAACTTGTCATATGAGATAAGTTGCTGGATTTGCTGGTTTTGGTTGAATTTGTTAGGCTGTGTTGGTCTGTGCTAAAAGTGAGATCCAAGTTTGTTTAACTTGGGTCTCAGTTTCAGTTTCAAAGGATGCATTAGGTTGTAATTTTTAAATAGAGTTTAAGAGCCATGTGTAGCATTTTTATGAGATGGTTTAGCTTCAGCTGCGGAGCCTCTTTCTTGGTGATTTTTTTCTTCATAATGTGTTCAGTTTTAGCAGTAAAGGACAAATTTGAATGTCTGTACATTAATAAGTGCGTTATATATTTGGTAGGCTGTGTGTTTGATTTGTTTGAATATGTTCTATGCACCTGACAGTTGTCATTTGAACATGCCATATGAGTTAAGTTGCTGGCTTGCTGATTTGCTTGCATTCGATAGGCTGTGATATGTAATGCATTTGTTTAATTTGCCTCTGAAATAAAACCATGATGTATTTTGCATGGTAATGTGTATGTTGCAAATGTGGTTAATGTGTTGAAAATGTGTTCAGTTTAATCAATAATAGACTGAAATTTGCTAGGCTATGTGTTTGATTGCTTTGAATCTGTTATATGTATATCACAGTTGTCATTTGAACATGCCATATGAGTTAAGGTTTTGGATTGCTGATTTGCTTGAATTTGTTAGGCTGTGTTATGTATTCAATTGTTTAACTTGTGTTTCTTACTCATATGAGAACCATCATTATTCGGGAGGATGTACCTAAAATCACTAATATCATTGAAATATTCCTCTGAAATGGTAATGTATTAAATGCTAATGTATTGGGTGCAATCGTGCTTCATTGTCAGATTTGCTTGGTCTCAGTTTCAGTTTGAAATCATGCTTCAACTTGTTATGTGGTTTGAAATCATGCTTTCAGTTTCAAATCTGAATTTTTTTGTTATGTGGTTTGAAATCAATCTTTCAGTTTCAGTTTCAAAATCATGGTTTCAATTTTAAATCATGATTTCAAATCTCAATCTCTTTGTTTTCAGTTTCAGCTTTCAGCTTCAGTTTCCATGTTACAAATCATGCTTTCAGCTTTCAGCCTCAGTTTCCATGTTTGAAATCAATTTTTTTTTTTAATGGAACTATTCCAAGGTCTGCTTCTTTTGTGCTTTATTATGCATTGTTCGGTTTTGTGTTCAAAGCATTGTTATGTTTTTTTCCTGAATTGTGTGGCTGTATATTATGTTGAGAATGTGCTCAGAGGTTACATTTTTGGATCTGGAATTAGTTGATGCTGAGAACTGTGGGGTGTTTAAAATATTATTATGTGAATAAAATTCAACACTTCCTTTCTGCATAGGAAATATGAACCCAGATTAACAAAAGTAAATGAATTTTCCATGCTCATGTTCACACCATTTGAGATGTCTAATATTTTCCCATTGCCCGTAGAGTTCAACATTAAGATCATTGAATGGGTGAAGTCCGTATATTTTTCAATCTTTGTAGATGGATAACGTGCGAGACAAATTACTAATTCTCACTCTTTTGGAAGAGATTGTTCTTGGTGCTCGTTTTTCTTTCATAGTAGCTAATTACTACTACCACAAGTTCATACTCCCTCGCCGCCGTCGACGTTCGTTGACTAGCGGACTAACATACCGATTGAGAGATAGAGTGCCCCTTCAAGTGAGTCATATGCAAAGGCTAGTCGACGTCAGCGACACCACTTGCATTGAAAACCTCCGTATGGATAGAAACTGTTTTGGTCGCCTTTGTTTCCTCCTTGAAAATTTAGGGGGTCTTGTTCAATCTAGAAACGTTGCACCGAGTGAACAAGTTGCTATGTTTCTGTCAATACTCGCACATCACAAGAAGAATGTCACCTTGAAATTTGATTTTACGAGATCAGGTAGAACTGTAAGCAAGTACTTCAATCGTGTACTTGATGCGGTAATCCGCCTTTATACCGTTCTAGCCGCGACACCTCAGCCAGTTGAGGATGACTGTTCAGATGAACGGTGGAAATGGTTCAAGGTAGCCTACAACACAAAACCCTTAACAACGCTCACTTAAAATTTTCTTTGGAATAATTTCCAAACTAATACCATTTTTTTCCTTGGTTAGGGGTGTCTAGGAGCACTAGATGGTACATACATTAACGTTCGAGTCCCGTCGAAAGATAGGGGAAGATATAGGAATCGAAAGGGTCAACTATCGGTAAATGTACTTGGGGTGTGCGATAGAAATATGAACTTCGTGTACATGCTTTGTGGCTGGGAGGGGTCTGCTGCAGATAATCGAGTACTTAGAGATGCAATCACTAGGGCAAATTCTCTTCGAGTCCCAAACGGTATTTCCCCTATTTATAGTATAAACTGTGTAAACATAGCCCACCCGTAAAACACTAAATGAAACATAACACAATCGTTTATAACGCAGGAAACTATTATTTGGTGGATGGTGGTTACACTAATGGTCCTGGCTTTCTAGCACCATATAGGGGTGTTAGATATCACTTAGACGAATGGGGTACAGGGTCCCGCGCTCCACAAAACTTTAGAGAACTCTACAACCTTCGCCACGCCAAAGCTAGAAACGCGATTGAACGTGCTTTTGGCATTCTAAAAATGCGATGGGCAATTCTTAGGAGTAACTCTTTTTACCCCATTCGCACCCAAAATCGCATTATCATGGCGTGCGCGCTTATTCACAATTTTATACGTAAAACAATGCCCGAAGACCCCATAGAGAATGAGATTCCAGATTTTCCGGTACCTTCAAACCCAACGTCTGACGACGACTACATAGATCAAGTTGAATGCAGTCACGAATGGAACCAGAAGCGCGATCTCTTAGCCCAACAAATGTTCACAGAATGGCAGGGCGGTGTACCCTAATGGATAAACAAACATATTTTTGCTACCTCTATGTATTATAAGAATCTTCGCACACTAAGTAATGGTGAAAAATGTTCTTATATTAAGAATTTTTTTTATTATGCAATATCAAGGTTGTTGAGTATGTTGTTATGTTGATTATCGACATTACATATTATTGTGTCTGTGTAGTATGCTATTTTGTTTTACGACATATAGCTTTATTTGGAAATTCTTTATTACCGAAAAAAATAATTGCTACAACATTATTGTCGCTACAGGATATTTGCTATGGAACCATCATTTACAGCGGATACGGGGAAAGAGACCGGCTCCACCTCAAAACGCCGTGTTTGGACATCGCAAGAAGAGGGTGCCCTAATTAATGCTCTTAAGGAGATTGTAGTCGAGGGTTGGAAAACGCAAAACGGCTTTAGAACGGGCTACGCATTTCAGTTGGAAAAAAAGATGAAAAAATTTCATCCTGAATGTCAAATTCGTGCTGACCCGCACATAACTTCCAAAATGCATGTTTGGAAGAAAACTTATGCGAGCCTGGCCAACATAAAATTAAATAACTCGGGAATGGGATGGAATGATATCTCCAAAAGCTTCTCATGTGACGATGAGAAGTGGACTGCTTGGCTAAAGGTTTGCTTTTACGTAAAAAACCAACTCTTGCGTCGTCTATATATTTCTAAACATTTACATTTCCTCATTACATATTTTGCTACCAAATACATGACCAATAGGTTGATCCTCATGCGAAAGGACTGAGGAACAAGTCTTTCCCTCACTTCGACGATTGGGAGGTAATCTTTGGGAAAGATAGAGCCTCTGGTAATGAGGCACAGACTTTCGCAGACGCAGCTGAAGATGTGCAGCAGGACCTCCCGAACGAAGAGGACGACGAGATCCCATTGCAAACCACGCACCCACACCATGTTATGGTGGCCCGGGGAATGACGTCGGTCAGTCGTCGGGTACCGCGTCTGAGGGTAGCTCCAAGAGAGGGGGGAGGACGAGAGGCACCAAACGGAGGTCCTCTAACTTGATGGACGACCGTTTCATCGATGTAATTCAAACGTTCTCCCTAAACACGGATGGCCAGTTGGCTGATATCGCTGCCAGGATGGCGAACGAGCAAGCAGCCCAGACTCAGGCGACACAGGCGTAGATGACAGAAGTAATGGATGCGCTTCGTGTTTTCCCCTTTCTATCAGGGGAGGAGCGAATGGTTATCGGCCTCCGTTTGTGCAACAATGCGAGAGAGCTTGCTATGTTCATGGGCTTGGGGGTAGACGATAGGGCGCTCATGGTGAGGGTGATGCGTGATGGTCGGGGGTAGTGTTTGTGATGGAGAATTGTCGTGTTTCGTTTTGTTATGTGAATTGTATGAACTTTTATTGTGTGGTTTTGTGTTTTTTTTTTTGGAACAAAAGTATGTGTTGTGTTTCGAATAACTGTGAACATGTTTTTCAATCGTATGTTGCATGAGTAATGGTGAACGTCTTTTGCATGCCACTGTTAGCATACAATATTTATCCTTGTTGGTCATATTGGTTATCGTTGTTATATTATGTTATAATCGATTTGTTGTAGGTTCAACATGTCTATCTATAGGGACGATCCGCCATGGGGGTGTTTCTACGTACCTATGGACATGCCAAACCATCCCACACTGGTAAATTTTTTTTTATTTCTAAGTATGTAGGTTCAATGTGGATAAATTTTATTTATTTATATGTTTTAAGGTTCTATATTAAACACGACATTAGTGTTAAGGGTGGTTTTTTTTTTGTGTTGCCACTTCAGTTGTGTACTATTTATAAACATGACATTATCAATTTCTTAGGACATAAGCGTTGCAGAACGTTATTTTGGGCGACACGCGATGCCTTTTCCCGTTACTCTCATAACTGTTGAAGGCCGTCGCTACCCAATGGAAATGTGCAAGCTTCCGTCTGGGCTCGATTGCGGCCCGCGGACTTTTCTGCATTTTTCCAATGGGTGGCAGTATTACATTCAATCAGAGGATATACGTAACGAGTATTACCTCTATTTTGAACGAGATGATTTCCGAACATTCAATGTCAAGGTCTACACGGCTAATGATATTGAGAGGCCTCCACAGCATCAGTTTAGCATAAAAATGAAAAAAACTCATGTCGAGCGTGCACTGTTGGTAAGTGATTGCATATTTATTAATAAAATATTATGTAATTTAATATTTTTTTCTTATACATTGTTCTTGCATATTTATTAATAAAATATGCATCATGTTTTTTCGTATACATTGTTCTTGCAATTTTAATAATAAAATGTTATTTTTTTTTTCCTTGTTGTTGTGAAGCCAATACCAATGCAGTTCTGGAACGCACATATTGAAGGCCAGTTTCCGGAGATAGACATTATTGTGCTTATGTTCAGGGGGGACACATATTCGATGTCTATCGACCGGAATCATGGTAAGAGGCGGCTGAAGGATGGCGATATGCGCCAATTCTTTGAAGAAAATGGCATTGTGGAGGATTCGGAGTGGGTATTTACACTTATTTCGTTTAGGTATCCTCGGTTTAGAGTGGTAAACATTTTAGTGTAGCATGTATTTGTACGACAAACATTTAAACACTTTTGTTATGTCCTTATGGTCTTTTGATGTGACATTATTTAATACTTTTGTGTTAACGAATTGTTATGTTCATTATGACAATTTCTATGTTCATTTTGTGAATTAACCTTTACGGGTACAACAACGAAACAATGGAACAAACCACCAACCACAAATAACATTACAAACTTCTTGTCAATAGAACGACTGCAAAACAGACAACTTGGAACATGAAGTGACACACGGGTACAACACCGAGACAATAACAAACATAGTAAAGACCACTTAAACAAACAACCAAGCACAATTAACATTAAAAATACACCACCGAAACAAGAACAAACATAGAAGGGAAATATATAATGACGAAGCTATTTCCATGGCCAATCATGCGCGTAGTCCATAGGAGTGACGGAGCATGCAGTAGATACAGAATTTTCCTCAGCTTCATGTGCACCGTGAGAGGAGTTGTCGTTTGTGGGTTGGTTCACAGAGCCATTAGTTGACCCGGTTTGACTGTGTATGGATTGCTTCTTTTTTGGGCCCTTTGAACTACTACCCAAATAAAAGTCCGGACGCGGTGGTTGTTTCTTACGGGGGATGTCAGTTCGAATGGGGTAGGGAACTAACCTACTCGGTGGCAGACGGTTTAGACGGTACTCCTCCACATTGATAACTTCAACACTTTTGCCACGCCCCTTGCTGCCTTTCTTCTTGCCTTCGTCGTCGCTGTTAGAAATGATACACCACTGCAAAGGATTTACGTACGGTGGCTCCTCGTGAAACAACTCCACAAGTTTGTTATGATGTGGATCACCTTCCGTCATGTACGCCAGAGAAAAGTCATCCCACTACGTTGGGGAACAAATAAATATAAGTTATTGTACTTGTTGGTATAACAAATGAAAACGCATTTATTTTCGACAAAACTCACCCTTAGCATTTCATCCCAAGTGCTGCCCGAAGCATGGTACTTGTTATGGCCGACATCGTATTGAACACCAGCCTTGTCTTTCAGAGCCGTGAAAACATCATGTCGTTTCTCCAAAACTCCAACGCGTGTTCCGATGTACTCCACCGTGAAACTCGTGCTAAACCACGCATTGAATGCTCGCGTAGCAGCAAGTATGGATTCAGTATTATCTGCATTAGGAACAAAGATACCACAGAGCTTATCTTCAAGTAAGTAGTTGATAAGAAAGTCATCAAACTTTGGTGTCCAATTTAGGTCGTACAGATAGTCTGCCTGCACTAAACCAAAATTAGGAGCCATCGCAATTTTATGAAGTAGAAATTGTTGAAGTTTTAATAACAGTTGAGTAATATTTGCCTACTTACTGCTACGGTTGTGGAATACATGTTCTACATTACGGTGTTTAAATAGCAAAAATTTCGGGCACCAAGATCAATCATGCATTCGAGGTTGCAAGGCAAGATTTTTGGTCTTCATGCTAGTGTTGTCTAATCACGTCGGATTTGCAGAATTAGCTTAAAGGTACCTCTAGTCATGTGTAGTGAATTGTCATAGTCTGTCTCTTGGAATCTGTTTTTTTTTTTTTACGAAAAAGATCACGAGACAATGCATTGTTCATGGTCTCTTAGGTGATGTGCGCATGCTCTTTCAACAGTACCAATAATGCAAATAAATTTAATGCCATAGGACCAATAATGCATGTATTTATTTAAATTAGAGAATATGATAAGGACCTATTTAAAGAAAACATGTAATCATTGACCATTATCGTAGCATGAGTTAGCATAGCGTGACACCTTTGCAGAAAAGATGAACAATGCTGTAGACATAGATTGTATCATCTATGCAAGTGATGTCATATCATGTCATTTTTACTGTCATACAAACAACTAATTTAACGTGGATGGTCAAACATTATTTTATATCATAGGAGATGTAACATATCTTCAATTTTAGCATGCCAAATTAGATACGCATAAACCTCATTGATACGGGTATCAATTATTTTTAGCATCCCTGACACGTACACATGATGTTCAACATGGTGGTGAAGTCAAATCAACTCAGCTTTAAAGAAAAGCACGCTTCAGCCTACCTGTAGACCTGCCACCATGAGCTGTCATAGCACGTCATACGAAAACACATAACGGGAATATAAATCATAGTGCAAGGTTTACCCAACTAAAGGGTCCATGCAATGACCATCTGTCACATTAATAGAACATAGTTGTTTACAAAACATACTTATGTTTTTCAAAACCAAAATAGACTACCATTAAACGTCAACATGTTTAATTCTACACAAGCTTACTTAAAGAAACATAAGAGTTAAACAACAAAAACGATGAACCAAAAGGTACATTTCATGAATGTGACCTTCTTCTCCAACTTTCGACCTTGACATACAACATCATCAAGTCTCGACTGTAGTTCAACATTTTCTATTGCTACAATCTCCAAATCAGTCATCATCCGAATATTCGCCTCTTCCAGTGCTTTGATCTCGGTGGCTTTTAACTCCAACCTCTCCGAGAGCAATTTCTCCATTACATTTTTGCACATCAGTTGCTCGTGCAGCCTATCCTTTTCAGCCTTCAGTTTGTTGAAACAACCCTTTTGG
Organism: Striga asiatica; assembly: GCA_008636005.1. NCBI lineage: Eukaryota > Viridiplantae > Streptophyta > Magnoliopsida > Lamiales > Orobanchaceae > Striga > Striga asiatica. The sequence continues at coordinate 1,753,826 of BKCP01005516.1, read as the reverse complement.
AACGACGGCAACTCGGGATCAATCCACTCAAATAGGCGACAAGGCGGTTCGGGCTGTGAACAATGAACATAAATCAGAGGCAAAACTTCATGTTCGGATAAAAAACAACTACTTCAAAACACATTAAACATGCAAGTCAACTATAAAAACTTTACCTTTCGGCGAGGGCATTTCAAGAACCTTCGGGCTGGGTTTTCAGGGGTCATTGATGTCAACACAACGGCTTCTTCGTCATGTTCACACAGCCTAACCTCAAATGGGGTATAGGCACTGCTATATCGATTGGTTGAACTCGTGTGAGAAGTATTTGACATGTTGCTTGCCTGAAGAGAAGAATAAGATAGTAATGGTCTAGTAATCCAAAATAGCAACAATCACATTAAAAAAAAAAATGGAACAATAAATATCGAGAATGTTTTGGAGCTTCAACATAACTTGAAACAAATAAAACTTACATACGTAGTTAAAACTTAAACAACAAACCTCGAGAATACCCTAAAGCCTCAACATAACTTGAAACAAATAAAACTTACATACGTAGTTAAATGAGCATGGCCAAACATGTAGGGATTTAATCTAATTAAATAAAGCTATTGACTATATTTCTGTTTCTACAAGCATTAACACAGAAAAACAAATAAATAGATTCCTCCGAGGTTCAATGGCTACAGCCCAAAGCATAACTAATTTCACCATTTCCCACAAACACAATCAAACAATTGTACTTGGCCAAAGGGTTTTTACAACAAATTTCATACAATATGACAAACTCATTGACCAAGCACAGAGAATGTTGTGAAGCCATTGCGCATACACAAATGTTGAACATAGAACTGTTCAATGGTAAGAGTGGAGAATCATATCAATCTTGGATTAAAGGCTACCAACACATACAACCCCTTGAACTGCATACCATCAATACACATAATCTCTAGCAACAGATACACAATAGGATTTTGTGGTACAAATTATGATAGGTAAACCCGTACCCAAAACAGAAGACAAAGCTCGGACATTAAAACACACCAACAAAGACCCAACTGTAATACAAACTGTCGACTAAGTGTGGCATATTTTCACAATTAGCATCATACGTGAAACATGGTAACACAGTACACAATCAGTAGAATCTCAACATTGTCAGAAATTGAAAATAATTAAACCAACCGCAGGATTGTCAATTGATGGAGTCGTATCCGTGTTTATGAGGTTCTCGTCGCCGATTTTTGGGTTGGGACTGCTAGGGTTCGAACGATTTCCACTTTAGCAGGGCAAACGAGAACCCAACTTTTGCGAAATAGAAGCAGTATTGGGGGAAAAAGAATTATTGGGGGAAACACACAACTCCGATACCCTCGTTCTTTCCGTCAATTGGAAGGTAAGCGCGTATTTTTCAATTAAATGAAAAAGGAAAAAATCGAAAAGCCAGTGTTTACCTATTGGGTGTCGGGAGAATGTCGTCTGCGGCCGAATTCAGGAAGTCCCGGCTTGTCGTCGGGAGCAACGTAGCTCGTATCTCTCGTCGCGCAGTTCTTCACGGTGATTTAGGGTTGAAAGGCGGAGAGGGACGATTTAGGGCTTAGAGGCGGAGAGTGAAGGCAGGTAGAAGATGATTTCGATTTTGTACAAAAATAAGGGTAACATGGTATTTTGCTTATTTATCTTGTCAATTAATCCATCAAAGTAAAGATGAGATTTAGTTATTCAAATCCCAACCACGAAAGTAAACGCGGGACTGATTGGTGAGCTGTAAAGTTGTTGGGATAATTTTGTCATATCCCATCATGCAAAGTAAATGAAGCCTAATATAACATATAAATATGAATAGATATTAAATAATAAATAAAATAACTTGTATGATATTAAAATAAAAAAAAAAAGTTAAAAAACACGAACACGAACATATCGAACAACTCGAACACGAAGTTGTCGAACAATTCGAACAGTTCACGAACATGTTCGACTAGATAAACGAACGAACACGAACGTGTCGAACCAATAAACGAACGAACACGAACAAAATTTTTTTTTCGTTTACTAATCGAACGAACACGAACATGTTCGAAAACTAATCGAACTCGAGCTCGAACACCTTAAGCTCGGTTCGGTTCGGTTAGATAACAGCCCTAGAACCATTCTCGAGCTTGTAGAAGTTTCCGGAAGCTTGGTAAATGTCCCGGGACCTTGTGGGACGTTTCGAAAGTATCTAATGCAACTCGGAACAATGTGGAAGGTCGCAAAACTTTAGGGAAGGGGCTAGGTGCATGAAGAAGCTATTAGAAAACTAAAATATTGTGGTAAAAACAAAACTTGTATAGAAAGATCTATAGTTACTGTAAAGTATAAAAAGTAGATATTGTAGGAGTATCGAGTGGGATGTAGATCCTTTCAAATGAATAGGTGGGGAGTGTAAAATATTTTATAAGTGGGGTGGCACCTATATATAGGATGACACACCAGTCACCACATCTTGCAAAATAGTGAAAGTATAATAAATTCAATATTTAAAAATATTGCAAGGAATATTTTAGTTAATGTAAAATGGAAGTTTATATTTTTGATAAAAATAACACTGACAGAAGAATATGTGAGTAGTGGCCGAAATGGGTTCCAACCAAGGATGGAGTATGCAGAATAAATTCTAATAAAATTTATTGATAATAAAAATAAATAAATCAATTTTTCTAATAAAACATAATGATAATAAATTGATACTTATAAAAGTTAAGAATGATAATAATATCTTTTGAAAATAAAAAAAAAATCATTGAAATTAAAAATAGAACTATATAATGTATAATATTATCTAAATTGTAAAAACGAGTATTCCAGGTATATATCACATATATTTATTTTTGTATCTTTTATGTGTAATAATTATTGAAACTAGCAATTTATAGTTAAATGTTATTACATAGAATTTAAAATAATTGTTGTTTGATGTGATAGTAAGCAAAATGGGTTTGAAAATAAATTTTATGTTTTGATTGAAGATAATCTATTAATCTTGTTGAGTGCCTCATATAGTACGAGCCATACGAGCCACAACTATCCATCCAAAATGATTTCTAACTTAATTCTATTATATTCATTTATTTTATTTTTTAATAAAAAATAATATCTAACGTTTCGAAAGGAAAAAAGAAAAAAGAAAAGTGATGCAGTAGTGATAAATATACATGGATTGATAAATACTGAATTCAAGGGAAAATTTCTCTATTGGTGCTCAACTTTCTCACTTTCACTACCTCATATATTCATTTAATAAATTTTGATACCAAATGTAAATGTTAATTGTTTATTAATTATAATTTAAAGAATCATTTCTTCTCTCCATTCTTTTCCCATTTTTTCTCAATTAATCACAATAGTTGAAAAGTGAACAAGAGAGAAAACTCAACTCACGCTGACTTCTTCTAGTTAGTTTTTATATTATTTTTAGGGTTTTTTTTCATCTATTGGTCAATTCATGTTACATTGGTATTGTAAGCACCAGTGGGAAGGTAAATCTGACCGGGATAACTCGCGCCCGCTGCATTTCCGAGTACATGCCGAGAACTGCAGCTGACATACCGTGGGTCGAGTAACACTTGATGATTGCTTTCCACAGAAAAACATCGGTCGGAAAATTCGTCGAACAACTGACGGGGCACATTCGATTTTTCCAAGAGGAGCATTGAATGGCTGTGGATTTGTGATCTGGGGTTTTTTTTATGAGAAATTTGAAGAGACAAATTTTTGTTTGTGATTGTAATTTGTAGAAGATAAGATAAGGGGATGATTATTATTCTGATCGCAAATCAGAGAAAAAATGAAATTAGGCCAGATATGAAGATGTTTATTGTTCTAACACGAAAGAAGAAGATAGGATGAAGCTTTTGATATTCTTTTCCTGTTGCAAGTGCCCTAAATAATTAATAGGTCAACTTAAATTACACTTTAGATGCCACATTGGCCACTGGTTTCTTAACAGAAACCATCAACGGTTTTATAGAAAAATTGATTTTATGCTATTTTTAATTGTATATGATGCTATTTTTCATATTAGATGATGCTATTATTTTTACAAATGCTAATATCATTTGATAACCTAACATTATTTGATTTCTTTCTATAATTTCCTCATAACTTAAATTATTGTTTTAAAATTGTCATGTTAAATTATCGTTAACCATTAGTATAAACAAAAAAATACATTTTCAAGTGATTTTTCAGTCTTTTTCCTCCAACTAGTGTGTACCCCGTGCGATGCACGGGAACATTATTAAATTAAAAATATTATAAATAGACCTCGAGTTTGAGTCACTCAAAGCGGAAGTGGAAACTACTATTGATCCTATTTAAAAAGAGGAAGAAAAAAAATTACAAATTAAAGAGGAGGATAAACAATACTTAATAATTATAAATTAAAGATTCGGGGTCAAACAATGTAAAATTATTTTGTATAAGAGAATATAAAAAATTTGATTACACACCATTTCAGAATTATGATTATACTTTTTTGTATGGTTAGCTTATAATATTTGTAAAAATATTAGTATTTAGACCGATGAAAATTAGCTTCTTAAAGTAGATAATGGATTTCTAATAGTAATTATGAATTGGTTTCTATTTTATTTTATTTTTTCTTTTTAAAGACTTTCATCTTCTTAAAGTAGATAATAGATTTCTTAGTAGTAATTATGAATTGGTTTCTATTTTATTTTATTTTTTCTTTTTAAAGATAATGGATTTCTAGTAGTAATTATGAATTGATTTCTATTTTATTTTATTTTTTCAAATCTGTATAGCTAAGGGATGAGATTTTTTAAACACGTGAGACGTATGCCATGAGATTTTGTAACAGAAGAGATAAGTTCGTGTAGATTTATACTAAAAATAGCAAAAAAAAATACAAATATTTACTGTCAAACAACGGTTTTGATAAACTAAAAAACAGGACAAAGAGAAACAAATCTTTACACAATTAAATGAGCCGATTTTTTTGCCTATTCAGATTTGTCCAACGATTACTATATATAGGATATAGTTATTGATTTTGGCGGGAAAATATTTCTAAATTTGTAAAAAGATTATTCTTTTTATATAATGATAGATGAAGTTAGAGATTTGTATGTGGCCTAAAACCTTTTTTATCATATATGAGCTTTTGGGAAGATCAACCTGTTATCCCTAGAGTTATCCCTAGTAACTTTTATCCCATTAAATTGTTGAAAAAAAAAAAGAACAAAAAAATCAGACTATATTGCACAACAATTTTGATATATAGAGCCACTAGATTAGATTCGACTTATTAGTCATCCACACTTATTCACACACGTGTTCAACAATATCCTTTCGTATAATTTTTGTACAGCACAGACCATATTTGTGCACTTGTCTGAAAATCCAATTTTCAGTTTTTTTGTAGCAAATAAAAAGAGGAAAAATGCAGGTGGCGCTAATACCACCGCCGCAAATCAGGCCGCCGGGAGGCCCGGGACAACCCATCACCACCACCAGACTGCAATTTCTTGCCCACAGCACAAAAATCACTGTGAGAAAATCGGTAACAGGAAACAGCCGCTTAAATCAGCTGCGTCGGCTCTCCATCAGCAGCCGTCTGAGCGACATGGCGGCAGCATCACCGCCGTCCGTCGAGACTGTCCCTAAATGGGCTCAGAAGACTGTTACCATATCCGGAAAGAGGCGAGGCTGCCATGACGTCACCCCTCAGGTGAAATTACTGAATCAAGCTTCAATAGTTCATAGCTCTTGCTGTTAAATTGCTGAATCGCGCGTCCATTGGATTTGAACTGCTATGAGTTTGCTGTGCTGTAATCGCCTAGACTCGGCTATTGGATATGGATTATTTTGGGAAAAATTGTCTCAGTAAGTGATGAAAAAAATGGGAAAAAATCTTTTAGGTGGAAGAATGAATTGATTTTAAGTTTGTGAATGGATACGAGATAAAAACAAATCTCGAGTTATTAAAAATAATGATTGTAAATGATCGGTAGAAAAAAATATTGTGACTAAATGAAAGTAAATTTAGTTGGACAATGTGTAGTTTTGATTGATTTATACATTATAATTGTGTGGATAAGATGGAGAAGAAAAAAGTATAAAAAATGAATGTTAAACTTTGGGGAAATTTTATATTTCAATCACAGTTCTAATGAAAAAATATGTTCTGTAATCATCCTTCTGCTGCATCTAATCACTCAATAATTTGATCTGCTGAGTTTTTCCCCAGAAAGTGTAACTATTGAAATAACTTCAGCCTTTGGGTTGACATTTTATTTATGTTGTTTAGTCAATTACACACCCTGGAGCGAATTTTTCGGTTCATGATGTATTGACAGATAAAGTTGAGTGATTTTCGGAAACAGGTAATAGGAAATGGAGGGATCCTTTTAAGCTACCTTTTGATGACTTTAAAGCCCATATTAACAATTGAGCTGAGTTTTCTTTTGGATGAAATAGATTTTAAATTCTCTTAGGATCCTATTTGTTAGCTTCATTATTTATTTTGGGTTTTAGTTGTGGACTTCAGTTCATCTTAGTCATTTAAAAAACGTCCCTTAAACAATAAACACTATCTTCAAACTCAACCCTCTTCCATCCGAATGCAACGTTATTGTAACTATCTGCCTTGACACACCCAGGTCATGCCATTTCTCGAGCATTTAATAACTACATTTAATGCTAAATATTTCTTATGCCCTTCCTCCTTTTGCCAGCAGTTCTAGTTTTGGTTGAAACTTAGATTTTATTCACGTTCATCCCAACAGTTTTTTGGCAAGTATTGATTACATGTTGCTGCTTGGATTTTCAACATGTTTTTCTTAGATTCTGAAGGAGATTGCACAAGACCTATCAGGCTTTAAATGTGGCCTTGCCCATTTTTTCTGTAAGTTCCCTCAACCTATTTTAAGCATCTTCGCCACCTCCTTTTCCGACGTTTTCTGAATCTGAATTCATTTCTGTACAACAGTGCAGCATACAAGTGCTTCTTTGACTATAAATGAAAATTACGATCCTGATGTCAGATATGACACAGAAACATTTTTGAACCGAATAGTTCCAGAGGTATTATTATTATTATTATTATTATTATTATTATGATGATCGTTATCGTTACATGGTGGGTTTTACTGTTGACAGATTATATCATTTTTTGATTAATGATTTCAGGGAAGTTCTGCACCATGGAGGCATACTCTGGAAGGTATCTTATTGATTCCTTGTCCCGATTTGATTATAAGATACAGAAGGGGATATTTTATAGAGAGAAAAGTTCGTTTTCTTTAAATTTGATACTACGGTAGATGCATTATTGCTTCTTTGGAGTGTCACATTGGTTGAAAAATACTTCATTCTTCAATGATTGCATGACGATGATTAGCAATCATCAAACTTTAAAAGAAAACCATGCACATTATGGTAAGTCGAGCGATGTACTCATTCATTAGTAAGTATATGAGATGATAATATAAAGGACCATTTGGTCCTTTGCAATCAATCATCCTCCTTCACACGCATATAATGTAGGTTTAGTAGGTATCTTTAAAGTTAAGAGTAAAAGTTAAGAGAAAAATGGGGAAATTTTGAGACGTACCGGCATCTTTAAAATTGTAAAAGCTTTAGTAGGCATGAGCATGCAAATATCAGCAATCGAAGCCTTTAGTTAAACAATGCACCTGGAGTTATCTATTGAAATAAGATGTTATAATTTTTGTGGTCATTTACTTTCAACGATTAGCATGGCTACCACTAGCTAGCATATCTCTGATGGAAGCTTCATCATGTGAACCTTCGTTTGTTTTCCATTGTCTTTATTACTGTATAAGTCGGATCATCTAATACGATTGTAGAATCATCTCTACTTGGTTTTACTGGGATGTTATGTCTCTATCTGGAAAGGCAGTTATTGTATCTAATGGCACACTGAAATATAGAAATGTTAATTATTTATTTATAGATTATATTTGTTTGTGCCGTAAGCTATTCAACCTTAGTGTCCCACCGCCATATAATCGATCAACTTTAGTATAACCCACAAAAAATCTAATGCGTGATGGAAGTAAAATTTCTATTTCTTTCTTTGATCGGATAATATGTGGATAGGGATTTTACGTAATGTAATCTTTACAATTACAGGTGCAGATGACATGCCAGCACACATTAAGTCATCTATGTTCGGCTGCTCCCTCACGTGAGAATTTTGAACATTATTGGTTTTATAAGTAGCCAAAATTGATGAACAATCTTTTGTAATATCCTATTTATGCAGGGTACCAATAACAGATGGAAGACTGAACATTGGAACTTGGCAGGTATTTTCTGAAAAATTGTTGTTGTAATATGTCCTAATAGTTATAACAACAGTGATTTATATTTATT
>BKCP01005516.1:1704388-1742665 GCA_008636005.1 Striga asiatica | reverse complement strand
ATTAACACTAACTAACCAGTAGCAGCAGTTACTTGAGACTTGATAAAATGTCCTTTATTTCTAAACCATTCAGCAACAAACGGCACGCCTAAGTACATCACCTTCTTCCCAAGCTCTTTTGCTGCCTGCCTTGAGTATATATATCCAATGGTACTCAGCATATCCACACCATAAGCTGCAACAGAGAGTTAACACGTCAAGGAAAGAGAGATTCTATAAATGTGGCAAATGAAATAGATAGATATATATTTATTACCAGCATTGGAAAGCTTTGCTACTTCAGCCTCAGCTTGACGAATGAACTCGTCTTTGTTTCCTTGGACATAAAGGTTGAGTCTATCTTTAAGTATACCGGCAAGTTTCTCTTCCCTTTCTCTTTGGACATTCTAAAGTTACAAATAAAAAAGAATCCTATCAAATCATGAGATTTGTCAAATGAGAACTCCAGAAAGACTAAACGAAATGAATAAAAAACTTCCTCTGTCGGGATGATGTCAGAGGACAACTATTTCCATGTCACAAAATAGCCTGTTCAACTTGAACTATTTTGGATGAAAGAAGTCAGTCTGGTAAGGGTGGTAAGAAGAAACAGTGTTACCAAATCATATAACAATCAGGTTAGCCTCATATGGTCTTCCAGATCAAGCCAACATGTACTATTTTGGCTAAGTTCTCACATCAGATAAACAGTGTTACAGTGTAAGCAGTGCCATAGTCAATGTCCATAGTCCATCTGTAATGAGCTAAGGAAGTTATTACCTAATTGCACCCACATATCAGAATCTCAGTAAAGAGTCGAGATATCTTCCATTAAAACACAGAATAAAGTCACAAGAGTTTGCATTTTCACACTCAAGTATTTACCAGGCAGTAGTGTAAAACAAAAATCCAAAAGCGGATATCGATTATTCTGTACCACCTTCACATAATCCTTCAATTTAGACATCTTACTTTCATCAACCGCAATAACTGAGCGAAATATATAAATATATGAGTGACAGGTAGAGATAGTCTTGTAACAATGTAACATAAATCAGAAATTCAGAATTCATACCCGCATTTTTTCCTGCAACTTTTTGACATCAACCGATTCTTCTGTGGAAATATCCAAGGAAGCCATTGATGCCATGGCAAGCTGGCCAATGTATTCCTCAAAAAGCTCACTTCCGAACAGCATAGCAAAAATTGCTGCAGGATCGATAATCGAATCTCTGAAAAGAAACAATGATGAAAAAAATGCAATCCGAGTAGCGTGAGTTAATTCATGAAGCAAAGAACCACCGTTATGTAAAGTTATATATCTAATAGATAATAAAATACACTGACGTTGAAATTCCTGATTTCCCGTAGGCATCATAAGCTTGTCTTTGTGATGGATCACTCAGCACTTGATACGCCTCACCCAAAATCTGATAGAGAATTCAAAAGCAATGGGAAACTATCACTACTTAAGAGACATGGAAATGTTTTATAGAAGAGAAGAGTAAAAAGAAACTACTAGCTCACTAGTCTAATAACATGTGAGATATTATGAAACTCTTCTTGCCAAGAACCTAAAGCTTGTGTTAGAAAGAATTCTAACCTTGAAAAAGGAAGAAGAAGCTTTTCACAACTTACATTTCATGCACTGCTATCATTTATATCCAAATTACTGCTTACTAATCACTTTCTACAAACGAAAAAGACTACCGCCAACATTAGTACAAATGAAACTGCATTCAACATTTTGCTTATGATATTCGGAATTTTTTTTCAACCAGATTTCACAAGTACTATTGAACTTTAACCCTAAAAGTACATCTTGTATTAACTAGTTAAATGTAGTTTTTTATTTTAGATAATTTCATAAAGAAGAATACAACATTTAACTTGTAATATAAGTGTTTAGAATGAAGAAGTAATTTCACTACAATGCCTCAGCAGGATTTTGTCCAATAATGAGAAAAGTTGGGATGTACGAGTAATTAATTGGCAGTGAAAAATTTGAATGGATTATCTTTATGATGGCATAACATATGTCACCACATAAGCGGCAAGGTCATATATTTGCTCTTTCTTTTGAAATTATATCAGCATAAATTTCTTATTTCTAAGAGACCCTTTATATATTCAAAAGATTTGTTTTTCTTTTCCTTAGAACTTAAACATCCCGCTTATTATCCAAAGAAGGTTTAAATCCAAGCTTCTTACCATATTAAGGGCAACTATGATGTGTATCAAAATTTCCCTAATGATTTCAACAAAACAAAAAAAGGACATGCTTAAAACTGTAAAGTTAGTGAGCTCACCTGAAACTTTTGTGCAGCCATAGGATCATTTGGGTTTTTGTCTGGATGAACTTGCCTAGCCTACAATATTACAATTCATACTAGATCAAACAATTCCCAAAATCAAATCAGGAGCAATGATAAAATTGTTATGTCAGGTGAAAATTTGAACTTCTCAACATGAAAGATAAACTTATAGTGAGCGTTGGAGACGAAAGCATTGAACAATATAAATAAATCAGTCGCGCATAGCACAGAAATATAAATCCATTCCATTGGCAAGTCCAAATAATCTTTCGGCAGAGCAAATTCCCCTTGTTTTGAGAATATAATAATTAACAAAATGTAAAGTAGCACGTCTTCGTAAGCGATTTTCGCTGCAGAAGCTATACAATTCAACTCATGAAACTAAAAAAGGAGTTTATCCGATAAACATATCCAAAAAACAGAAACTACACATGCGCACTTTACCATTCTAAATGCCCCCATAAATCAACATACTCGAAATGGGGTGGAAAAATATGGATCTTTTTAAGGAAAATAGGGCAGATAATCTGCCCACCATGTTAAATCTCGAATCGATCAAGAACCAAACTGTGAAAACAATGACGCGGCCGCACAGCAGACAACAAGATCGTACCTTGACATAATAAGCCTTCTTAATCTCGGCCTCGGTTGCGGTGGGGCTCACACCCAACACATCGTAGTACTCCGTCTCCTTCACCATGGTTGCTAACCTAGCTGCCCCCGATCGAAGATTACAAAGAAACTCTGATGAGATCACTGCAAAAACGATTCTTACACGGTCAGATTCTGCCTTCAGCCAAATTAAAAAGGGGAAAAACGAAAGGCGAAAAGAGGAAGGGACCCAGAAAAACCCTAAACAAATAGATGAGAAAAAAGGGATCTTTTACCTTGAAATTGGTATGGAGATCGAGCTGGAGCTCCAATGGCGTTGACTCGACTGGAAGCGAGTAACGACTAATCTGAAAAGGCATAAAAGTTTTGAGGAAGATAAATTTATTGGCAAAAAATATTATTTATTTCTAAAAATAATTTAAAAATTATATACTTTGTTTTTATATGTAATAATATATGGGGGTCAAATCAAAAAATAGTATTTTTTATTATTTTTTTGGGGGCATTTTTGAAAAAATTAAATAAATATTATTTTTTTTCTAAAAATAATTTTAAAATTTGGACTTTTTATATATAATATAATATGAGGGTCAAATCAAAAATTATTTTAAGGTGATTAACTTGATATATCATATATGAAAATTGATAATAAAAAACTATTAGACAATCAATTATTTTATAATTTTAAAAGTTATAATAAACATTGATAAAAAATCCAAATATAAACTAGTACGAACCATAGGAAAGTTTTAAAAGTTTTAATAAATATTGATAAAAAATTTAAAGATAAACTACTACGGACCATATGAAATTGAAATTTATAATGCGTAATAAAATAAATTGACACATCAAATTATGAATTATCAAAAGTTGACACTTACACTTATGATTAAAAAAAAGTTGCATATAGAGTCATCGGATTGTTCAACTTATGGAGTCATCCACACTTATTCACTAATAGTGTATTGACATGTGTCATACAATAAATACAATTTGGACAGGTGTCAATACATTAAGTAGTGGATGACTGTATAAGAAAATGACTCCATAAAATTTTTGTATACTTGTATATATTTATCTAGGGGAAGAATTTGAAATGTGTATAGATATTTTTCAGTATTTAATTTTTTTTATTTATTTTAAACAAAATCTCTCTCTTACATATAAGAAAAAGTGTGAGGGCTTTAGGGCCTGACCCGTAGCGATTTTTTTCGGACATAAATACCCTTGACTTTGAACTATTTTTACACTGTTACCCCTCAGTTGTTGCCCTTTTCTTCCCGATTACGTCTCCACCAACTCCCGTATTCTCTCCTTTGACTGCCCAGTACAATGTCGGTATTCAGATCTCAAAAATCCTCTCCAAAAATCATCTATACTCTCCAAAAATCCTCTCACTCAGATCTAAAAAAAAAAAAAATTCCGAAAACCAAAGAACGGCGGCGTCAAGGTTACGGACGAAGGTCTGCCGTGCAAGGAGCACCTGCGACGGCTATCAAGCAACAAAACTGGTAAAAACTCTGCAAGAATTTATTTCGCTTACTCTCGTTCTCTTCTTCCATCAAGCCCTAGCCCTCTCCATCTTCTACTCTCTGTACCAATTACACGGCGTCGATGTGTAGTTTGCCCTCATGTGGAGATGGACGACGTCCTGAACTTTCACGCGATTGGTTATTGTTCGACAAGCATATGTGGGATATGAGGAGCTTCGCCACCTCGACGGACGGAGTGGAGACGCCAGCAGACACGAGGCTCGAGGACAATCGCGAGACCCAAATTAGAGAGTCGGTGCCCCTCTCCTGCGCGGCCTCCGTCAGCTTCACCATGGCGTCATAGAGCCGCCGCCGCTACGCCGTCATCCGACTGCCAGAACCTAGATTTTGGAGGAAATCGTGGCAGGCGTAGGTTTTAGAAAAAGCCCCCACAAAAATTTCATTTTTTTTTCGGTTTTTACTGCCAAAATTTTGACCGAGAAGAGACTTATGCAAGAATTTTGTTCCCCGAAAATCTGCACTGTCGTACCTGCAAATGATTTTGGAGCTTGCGTGGTGGATGGCCTTCCGGGATTTGCGCTATGTAAGTAAGTTTTTCTCATTTTTCTTTTCTCGCTTTATCTCTTTTTTATTTTGTCTTCGTTATTTGGTTCAAGTGATTGGCTCCGTCAATCTGAATCCTTTTCTTGCTCTGAACAGGTAAAGTGGGAAGAAGGACTTCTCAACCGCGATTTTGGAGAGCAAGAAGGCGGCTAATTAGCTAATTGTAGATGGGGCTGTCAACGGTGACATCTGACATCTTCGTCGTCTCTCTTCACCAGAACACCATGAAAACGATATCTTTGGAGGACGCCTCACTGCTGAGATCGATGACCAAAATGTCTATCCCACAAAAGCACGAGCTTGCGGAACTAGGGGGACGTCTTAAACCTCAATCCTACCGTTTCAGTCTATCAAAGTTTTTCCTTTCTCACGTGGCTCAATTGACGTTGGTTTTTCGCCGTCCCAGGTTTAATTGTTGAAGTTTCTTTTCTCTGTTGGTCGCCGGCGTTTGTTAAACCATACACCCTGTGACAAAGGGATTCTAAAAAAGGTTATTTGTTCACTTGCGAATTGGGTGTTGCTACTTTTAATCTATGGGGATATTGTTGCAATTTCAACACGCGTGCTTTGGGTCTTGATATCTTTGAGTAGAAAGTAGATATCTTGATGGAAATTGGTGAATGGTGATACATTGTGCCGAAAAAATTGTACGTTGACAGTGGCATGCTATTGTTTTTTATTATGGTATTATGTCAAAGATGGACCTTTATAGATGATCCGTGATTGAATGGGCTTTTGGTCAAATAATCGTGTCTTGTGCTGAAAAAATTGTGCCTTGGCGATAGCATGCTGTTATTTTTTGTAATGCTATTATGTCAATGATGGAACTTTTGTGGATGACTGATGATTGAATGGACAGGAAAGTTACGTTTTTCTTTTTATTTATCTTCCGTTGATAGTCATGTTTCTGTGTTTAGCTGGAAAACAATGAATACAAAGATTAACTCCCGACTATTTTCAATATATGTAAATGTTTTTGACATATTTGTTGTTTGGCGTGATGTCTGTTCTGATTTAAAAATATGTTTGCATTTGTGTTTTTTATGTGGTGTTTTGTTTTGTTTTGTTTTTTTTTTAATTTCTCTGTTTGCTTAACTTGAGGTTTATATTTTACATTGTCATGTGTCTTTATCCTCACTGTTCTGTTCTTGTTTGTAATTTCGAACCATCATGTCTATCTATATCAAAACATTCAAGTTTGTTTTGCTAATTTGTTGTTTTTTTACAAAAAAGAAAGAAAAATTGCAGTAAACAAGAATGGCTTCAGTTGTGCCAATTTCAATTGACTCCTACAATCACGGGTTTGTCGGCGCCGGAAAAATGGCTGAGAGCATTGCAAAAGGCGTTGTCAAATTAGGGGTTTTGCCTGCTTCTAGCATTCGGGCTGTACATCTTGCCACCTCTCGACGTACTGCCTTCGAGTCGTTTGACGTCAAAGTCCTTTCTCACAACATGGAGGTATGTTCTATTATTGGACTTTCTCCACGTGGTAATTTATAGGTGTGGCTTGGTGCTTCAGAAATAATAAACTATGAACTATTTTACGCATGAATTAGTTTATGTAGCAAAAACTTTTGAAAGCACCGATTTATTTGTTTAGGGAGTGATGCTCCATTAGATCACTCCACCAGGAATTTAAGTTCTATGTTTCATTAGGTTTTATGCCCGGCTGTCTGACGAACAATGCAGAAACTAGGCATGTCTTCACTTCCAGAACAACCGTGGGTGTTTTCCTCTAGCTGAAGCTCAAAGCTTTTTGCTTTTTTGTTTTGTGTATTCCTTGGGCATAGATCAATCACTTTTATCCTTTCTTAATGGTACTTTGTTGTGTTGTTGCTAAAGACATTTGAGTCTCAATTTGATGTTGAAAATGCTAAGCTCATGTGGGCTGATACGATTCAGTGGATAAAAGAATTCCATACTGATACTATTCTGGAGGTAACTGACTTACTGTTATACTACCTAATTGCTTATGCCTACATACGATTCCACGGGACCAGTTAAGGTTTTTTTTTTGTCTCTCTTTTACTTTGTTAGGATTTTGAATTTAAAGAGCTGAATGAAGTCTTGAATTACTACCCCCATAACTATCATGTGGTTGATAAAATGGGCTGCTACATAATTATGTAATGCATTCATAAATCCCATTTGCATTGTCAATTATACAAGTGTTGGGTTTCTTTGATACACTTTTCCAAATATTTTGTGCAGAGGGCATCCATTTCATCGTAGCCGTGTGCTTTTTTGGGTTATGATCTATTACTTTTCTGCCTAAAAAAACGGACGACCATCGGATTTTAAGGATTCTGGCCATGGCTGGAAAATTTTCTTTCTAATTAGCCACACCATACACCACGTGTCTGGCGCTTAAAACTGGTGCCAATTTCTAGGAGGCCGCTTAATGTTTTATATGCCCAGTATCTCGGATATATAGCATATTGATGTTCATAATTCATTTATTGTGAAAGATATTTGCTAGCTTTTGTTTGTCTAATCTGCCAGTATACGAATTAAATGTTCTAATTTGGTATTCAGGTTCATTAGGTGAATATGTTTTTCCATCACTCTAGAAAGATAATTATGTTTTTTATGACTTCTGTTGCTGGTTGTCTTTTCTGGACATGAATTAGAGCGTGTGTGTGTCGTCATTGTATGATGAATCGATTTTATTTTAATTTGGAATTTGTTGCAGTGCTATATAGAAATGTCTTGCAGTCTATTTTGGAGATCACTGGCGAGTAGCGGCAGGGAGACTTGAGAGCGGTGATTGTGTTCAGCCGTTGACTGAGTTTGGAGATCGTCGGCAAACCACTACCCTATCGACGGGGACTTAGCGGCTGAATTCGAGCAAGGAGTAAGTTCTACCCAAATTTATGCGGGAACGTTCAGACACCTCCATACATTTCTCAATATATGATATTCCTCAATGTGAGTTTCACATTCAAATTTCCCAAATCCTGATGCATTGTTTTTAGACTTTTCATGTTCGTTTAATATATATCCCTATTGGTTTGGGTTTTTTAATTTTCATTTGATAGAGCTTTTTTTTCTTGCTTCAATCGGGTATGGTACTAATTGAGACTGCCCTGCTCACATCAAGATTCAGCTTGGATGAGCCCAGCATGTTCTGGGATTGGATTAATAGGATGTTCAAGCTTGAGCTGAAAGCTTGAGCTGATCATTGATGAGGATGCCAGGGAGGGTGGTTTTTTCAGACTGTTGCGGATTAGGATACCCATTTCAAGCAGGTAATTAATGTTTTTATATCCTCTTTCGTGTGTGTGTGTGTGATCATAATGGTTGAAATTGTTCAGCTTATTTTTTTTTGTTAAGGGAGGAAATATAATGCAGCCATTTATAACGAGAGCTCATGAAACGTTATATAAGCTCAGCAGGTCTGAAATGATGCAAGAATTAGACGATGTGTCTAATCGACAGTCCCAAGCAACCAACCGTGGACCAAGAGTAAGTTAATCTCCAGTAAATGGCAGATTTCTGGCGCTGGCCTTTGTTTCTTCAATTGAAAATCAGCGACGATCAAAGATTTGGGCTGACTTGGCAACAGGATATAAGTGGAGAAGAAAACCAGCATCTGGATATTTCAACAAAAAAGTGTGTTTTTCATCTTTCATTTGTTATCTTATGATTTAGCTCCTATCATTAATATAGTTCTTTGATATGTTGCTGAAAATTAGTCTCTATGTCTGCGCTGCACTATTTGGTCATTTTTTATTTTTTTTTCATTTGTTTAAATTGTGTGTTCTTTTTCTTCTTTTAAATGCTTTTTTTGTTTTCTTTTGGTGAGATTTCAGACATTTAACGAGCAGACAATTTTTTTGATTTTTTGTTTTGGTTTTGTAGATTGAATGTGAACCAGAGCATTTAGTAGAAGAATTCGACGCAAAACAAGATATTGGCGAGAAGCATAGAGTTCTACTACGTGACATCATTGAGAAGATTAAGAAGCATTTCATATGAAGGGATTTAGAGGTGAATCATAACCTATACTTTTTTTCTTATTATTATTGTTATTATTTCATTAGTATTCAGCATATTTTCTGTTTTAGAATGCACTGTCACGTTTGATGCTTTGTTACCATTTTTAAATAAACTTATAAAAAATAACTCACTGGAAAAGGAACAAGAATAATGTTTTCATTTTTTTTTCATAAGAATTAAAGTGAAAAAAATGCACCTTATATTTATC
Source organism: Striga asiatica (assembly GCA_008636005.1). Taxonomy (NCBI): domain Eukaryota; kingdom Viridiplantae; phylum Streptophyta; class Magnoliopsida; order Lamiales; family Orobanchaceae; genus Striga; species Striga asiatica. The sequence goes on along the minus strand of BKCP01005516.1, from coordinate 1,733,456 downwards.
TAGCTCTCCATCTTCTACATTTTTCTGGACGTCTGCTTGAGTATGAGGGGAATGACAAGGATGGGCTGGACATGATGACTGAGACGGATATCAACATTGTCATCATGTTCGGTGGGTGTTGTGTATATTGTGTACTCTGTGTCATGACGGTGAAGAACTTTGATCCAGCCAGGTATGCCGGAAGATGGTTCGGAGTGCAGGGTCAAGAAGATTGCCATTGCACTCAGGTACTCTTATTATCTGTGCTCATAGTCCTAAAGGCAACATCTTCACCACCATTACTTGGCAAATTGTGTTGTGTGTCAATCACATGCTACTATTTTTTTCTTCTGATGTCTAATAAGTTGTACAAGAAATTTATAAATTTGGGAAATAAATATACGAGCTCTTTTCTCTTGTGGGTCTTTGGGTGGAAATTTTACTCTGGTTGTTGAATTATATGTTTCTTACATTATATGCAAGCCATTTATACATATGATTGGAAAATACCTTCTCTATCCAGGTTGATACAATTTGTGCTATCAGGTTGATACATTTTGTGTTCATGGAGGGATATTTTATTATGTCGTGGGGATTCTTACTTTTGTGATGGATTCATATGAATTAATTTCAATCTACTTTTAAAAATGTTGGCAAATGTATGTATGTGTACTCTTCGAGTTGGCCAAATATATGTATAAGGTTGGACATATCTTAAGCAATAAACAAAAGAACAATCAATATTTCATAATATTTCATAATTGTAGATTGAACGCGGGTCGGCTGTGCGTGCACAGCCGAGAGCCCACTAGTATAATATATTAAAAGATGTTCGATTCTAGATGTACTATGTGAGAGCATGTTAATTTCAGCCTATTTTAATAACCAAATTTTTTACTCTTCGACCAACATATACACGGAATTTCTTACTATTCGACCAACATATACCCGTGTAGTACAATGAATGTGTATCACGATAGAGACGTGAATATGTGTGTGTGCACAATTTTCCTTTTATATTGGTTCTTCTCCATGTGCTTATATTGGTTTTGTTTTGTATTGGACTGATTATCTATTGAAATGCTATAATTATAAAGAATTGGGCTGTTTAAAGATCTGCTAGGCCTAGAAATAGGATGGATGAAAATGGGCGCACAGTTTCTAGTCATTTCGTGTTTAATTCAATTGAATAAACTGACTCGTGTACAAATGTGACATCACGAACACGTACAATGAAAATAAAATACAAAACGGAAAAAAATATTAAAATTTATTCCCCCATAAGGGTAATTCCATAAAGTCATAAACAGGACAGTACAAAAAATAAATCTCTCTATATATNAAAAAAAAAAAAAAAAAAATGTAAAATTTGTAAATAGTTTCACACTTTCCACATAAAACAAACTCTTTCTTCCTCTGCTCATCCAATTTCCACTACACTCTAAAAAAACACTGACTGATTCTCATGAGGCTCAAGCAAATTAATGGTTCACAATGGTGTTCTGCAGAAATAAATTAAATGAAATTAAACACTATATATAAACTTACACAAAAAATATCACAAACCGGAACCCGAAAAAATCCCGATAATCAAACAGCCACTATTTAGCCTCTCCAAGCTCGACATCCTTAAGAGGGCTCGTCTCAATTCCCTCCTTAAGCAACCTAAATTCCTCCTCAGTCAAACTGTTTTTCACGTGAGACGTTAATTTGTTGACCTGTTGCTTTTCAACTTCCACTGCCCAACTGTAAATCACCATGCCAATAACCGCAACAATCATTCCCAATATGTTTTTAAAAGTCAACTCCGAGTCGAAAAGCAGCCAACCCAAAGTCAAAACGCACACGGTTTTCATGTGACCCAATACTTGAAAGGAAACAGCCGAAAAACGCCCGATGCAGAGATATTGGCTCACGTTACAAAAAACGGCAAGAGAACACGAGAGGAGTATAAATAACTGCATTATATAATAATTGTCAAAAAATTTGTTCGAAGATTTGCAGATAATCGTGTGAATGAATTATGTAAAACTTACGATGGCTCCACCACTAAAATTGAAGTCGAAAATCAATTTTCCGGAAAGATAGTAGTCGATAATGGGGCCCGTCACAAGGAGAGAGCAAGCTTGGATAGGAGCTGTTTTGCTCAACAATTCAAATGATCCAATGGAGTATTTTTTCTGCAGGGAGCCTATTGACTGCACTCAGAAAAATATCATTTAATAATTATCCTCAAGCGTGAAAGTTGAAAAAAAAAAGAAAAAATTGTTTCGTATTATTTTTCTTTATCACCAACTATGTGATTATAGGTTCGATTATTTGGTTCGGGGGAATTGCTTCCATAGAGAAACATGGAATGGAATAATATTCCATGATACTAGTGAACAAAACAAATGCTTTATCCTCAATTCAGAAAATACAGTGAACAAAATATGTGATACTGCACCACCTTAAAGACAGACATATTGTCACTTGTTGGGAGGCCATCGAAACAGATCTCTCACTGGCATACCGAAAAGCACAAAAAAAAGTGAGCAGTAATTTACTCGATGCTCTCGAAACCCCTCAGTCGGCGGTCGCCTCACATCCACTTCTCTCTTCTAATTAAATATTCGGTCGAGACCATCTATCCTTTGGTTAGACCGAGGCAATAGGCGATGCTGATTGCTATATCTAGAGTGTGCGTTTGTTTATAAAATAATCCAATTCTTACTCAAAATCTAACTCAACTTTAACTCAACCACACTATCCTCAATATTATTAATATAATTAAATAATAAAAATCAATCATTCTCACACTTAACATTAACTTTAATATACTATTCATCCACTCACATAATTTTAACTCACTTCACACCATCTCTCTTCTACTTTCATCAAATCAACTTTAGTTATTTTATTTTAAATATTAGTTTAATATAAATTTAAAATTCCACTAACAACTAAACACACACTATTTTTCAAAATTAACTCTCGTTAACAAAAAAAAAACTCATTTTGAGCGGATAACTTGTACTGCCTAGAAATGCCAAGCTAATGCCATCTTGTTAAGTAGAATTATTCACAGAATTATGAAATTCAAACAATTTACTCACAATTTGCTGTAAAGATGTTGCGAAAACTGCCACACAAGCACAAAGAAACCCTTTGGCATTCACTTTGACATCGGTCACAGTGCAAACGCCAACGCCTATAACCACAACCACGACAGATATTTTAACTTCGTTCGAGTATTTCTTATTGTGAAGGATCCATTCCATAATGCAGACCACAGGAATCATGCTCAGCTTTGAGATCTACAGCAAAATAATAAACCGACAATCTGATTATTCCAAAAATATTTGAATTACAATAAATTGTACTGAACTAGATGAAAAAAAACCACAACGCAGTAGACGAGTTTTGATTAAAAGCTGCTACATGTTTGTTTTTAGATCATGATATGAATAATAGTAAGGTTTAGATTCTAAAAGACAAATATTACTCGGCTTTTCCTATCACGTTGTGACACTAAAAGCTGAAGAATATTTCACAGCCCAGAAATAAATGGAACTTTCTGTAATTAGATTCTTAGAATGCTCGCACAAGTAACATTGTAAAGGACCATTTATTGAAAGCCACTATCCACAAAAGCAAATAAGAGAGCTTTTATTGATAAACATACTTGGTAAAATCCGACTGAGTTGAGCATAAGGCTCAGATTCATCCCTGTAATTGACAGATTTGCTACAATGGAGAACCAGAGAAGTTCCCAAAAAGGCACGTGCTTCGATGCAGATAAGCCCGTGGCATTTGATATCATACCAACAAGTGCAGTAACACCAAAATGAAAACCAGTCAATGTTGTTGCTGCACAGACAATAAGCAGAAATAGAAAATACGGTTATAAAAATTACAAGTCCAATTGGATTGAAAAACACAACAGATAAAAATGGCTAAAATTAAGGGACTTGACAGATACTCATTGTAATTCAGCATCCAAATATGCTAGATGTGGTAGTTAGTTAGAAAAAGTCACTGTTTATTGGAAGTGGTCAAAAAAGGCACAAACAAAAAGCTTCCAATAACCATATATGCAATAAGCATACAATTTGTGTAAGTGTCGACTTATATCACTTGCCCAAATCCATAGAGGATCAGTATCAATCACAAAATCTACTGACATTGCAATTGTATTCGGAAAATGATCCCAAATCAATGAGAAAGTAACTGGGGGACCAAGAATTCACAAGATACGCAGTAATTGTAGTTCGTATAAAGTGCACATTAACCCACCGATCAATCACTGAGCTAGAGGAAAAGGGCGGCCGCCATAATAAAAGCTAAATTAAACCACACATTGATAAAATACCAAAACACGTCATGCAATTGAACAGAAAGAAGATCTAAGAACAGAAGAACACACAAACAGAACACTGATAAGACAACCCGAGTGATGGCGGGACTCACCAAAGGTGAAAGCGTAACCGTTGGATGACATCAACTGCTTGTTCGCCATGATGATCCCGACGGAGCTGACGACATTCATGGCCCACGCGCCCACGTCAGACACCGCCGACGCCGGCGATTTCTTCTCCCTTTCCATTCCCGATTCCTTATACCTCCCTTCCTACCTCGCTCGCCACAAACCCACTCGCAAAATTGCCTCTTTTTTTCACCGGCCGACGATCAACAGATCTCCCACGGACGCCGCCGGCTCGCGCTGCGCAAAAGAAAACGAGAGACAATGGGGTTCACACACACTCGAGACGGACCGCAAAACCGGGATTCGGGCGGCGAATGGCGGTGCCGACGATGAGATATATATACAGGTTAACTGTAGGAATCAACAACGGATTATAGCTGTGAATTTTTGTTTTCTTCTTCTTCTTTAATGGAGGAAAAAAACAGATCTTGATTGTTTGATTGTGGGGAGAGTGTGTGTGGGACTCTGTGGGTAGCGNAATTCGATGGGATATATACATTTGTGATTGTTGAAAACTTTCTTAAACTTGATTTTTTTTAAAAAAAAAATTAAGTTAGTTATTTAAGATTTAAAAAGTTATTCAATTTTTAAAAAGTTCTTTTATAAAGTAATGAAATGTTAACTATTTACCATTGAGGTTTGTTTGGATATTTTAAGACTTAATGAGATTGTATGTAATCTTAACTCAATTTCTACCTATATACTTAAGATTTCTAAGGACTTTAGTAATTTTTTTTTTAAAGAACAAATGTGGGATTAAAAAGTTTTAATATCACCCAAAAAATGAAACAAATTACAGTCCTTCATATATTAGGTTTTAATTGAATCAAGTGTGGGAATAAAATAATACGACTTTGACATAATTTTTTAACATAATAATTAATAAAAATAATGCGTAAATTTAGGAACAGTTGATTCTAAAATTGATGTGTAAATCTGCAAAATCTTGTCAGATGTGTGTAAATCATCCTTTCAATTTTATGAAAAATTGGATTTCATTGTGTTCTCTAATAATAGTCTAAGTGTAGTATTATAAATTCGTGTGTGTTTCATACTTTTAGTTTAGGTTTGACTGGTCTTGCTTTACGGAATAAACTAGTGTAGAGTCTTGCGATGTACGGGATGCATAATTTTAAGGTTATTTATTCTGACTTATAATTATATATATGAATAAAAAAAAAATACGGGATATATGTAGTACATGACCCGTGCGAGACACGAGATATATTTATTTGAGGAATATTATATTATAAGATACAATATTAAATAAAAATACTATAATACTTAGGAAAATTGTACAATAAGATAGTATTGGACAAAGAAACAATCATATATTATTAAATCTACACAAACTATAAATATTAGAATGGCTCAATATTTTGAGATTTATAATTTATAATTGGTAGAATAGAATCGAGATTTATAATTTATAATTGGTAGAGTAGAATCAATATCTGATAAGATTTTTAAGAAAAATCTTGATATACGAAAATCACATTATATGTAGAGGAAAAATGGGATGGAGACAAGATAAAATATTGTTCAAGTTTTAGTTTATATGAGAATTCCATGCAGTATGGGACTCTTTCCAATTATTCAGAATTGTAATAATTCGAATTCAAAGCAAGATGAGATTCTGTACAATTATTTAACAACTTACTTTCCAATTAATTGATGTATTACATCGGATAAATGTGGACTAAATATTGTGAAGAGTTGCATGATATTCGAATTCTTAGTAAGGTGAGATTCTTTCCAATTATTTAACAACTTACTTTGTACACACCAAGAAAATATTGTACAATTTTTTTTCGATGAATGTTGTGAATCAATTTTAAAAAACAATGTTTTTAATTAATGTCAGTATTTTTTTACAATTATTTAGCAACTTACTTTCCAAATAATTGATGTATTACATCAGATAAATGCGGACTAAATATTGTGAAGAGTTGCATGATATATTTGAATTCTTAGCAAGGTGGGATTCTTTCCAATTATTTAGCAACTTAATTTGTACACACCAAGAAAATATTGTACAGTTTTTTTTTCGATGAATGTTGTGAATCAATTTTTAAAAACAATGTTTTTAATTAATGTCGTATTTTTTTTGAATATCTATATAAATTTTTATAAATTGATCCGTCCAAAAATTTTTATTTAATAAAAGTTTTATTTAATTTCATAATCCATTCCTAATAAGAATCCAATATGTAACTAATTCGTACACGTGAATATCTATACTTTTAGCGAATGTTGTGTTGACAAACAAAATTAGATATAGATTTAAAACAAAAATTTCGATATTTTTGTGGGAAAGTTTAAAAAAAAAAAAGCCAATCGGATTTGTTGTTGCACGCCGATTTAATTGTGCAAGCTAGAATTAAGGAAACACTGCAATTAAGAAGCATTTTTTGTGCTTATTCACAATTGTCCAACTATTACTATAATTAAAATATATTTAATGATTATGGCGGGAAAAACTTTCTAAATTTATAAAAAGGTTATTTTTTTTTTATATAATGATAGATTCTACTCATGTTTCATAAGCTTCCATATAAAGTTCCGCTTTTGTGTAATCTTTTGATAATATCAAATTTGAATGGATTTAATATGTTTGTTGAATTTGAATGCATTTTAATAGGTTTCTGACTGTTTTGTTCCTGAATTAAGAGTGTTCCCAATTATGTAGAATTTCGTAGAATTCCATAATATGAACTTGTAATCTTTTTTCCACTGAAGCAAGTGTTTTAAATTAAACCTATTAATGAGAACTTGGCCCTGTTGGGCTCCATGTTTGCATCTTCCACTGAAATTTTGATGAAAGCATCATCTTTTGGGAAGAAAAAAAAAAAGGGAAATAAATGAATAGTTTGTCACAATTAAGCCGTCAGATCAACTGTTCATAAACATAGTCGTACATGTGTGTTGATCTAACGGCTCAGACCCTGTTGTGGACACTGTTCACACCAATAGGACAATTTTTTTTCAAATCAAATAACGTTATTCTATCATATTCAAAACACAGTTCCAAAAGAACATGGCACACCGAAACTTAATTCAAGAATCTCAATCAAACAATTACCATCAATCATCAGAAGCAAGTCTGGATGCACCCAATTTCAACACAACTTTGTAGTTTCATTACACATTCTTACCCACCTTTGATGTTTAGTTACAACTTACAAGTGATGTACACTTTGTAGATTTAAGTCAATAGCTGGTCCTAATAAACACCTTAAACATTGAACCAAAGATTAGTTAGTTAGCTTTTCTTACCTCGACTGCTAAGAACTTTGCGCGATCCTCTTGCTCTTCAGCGAGTTTTGGTCTCTAAAGAAAACTCTTGTTTGTTCATCAAAGCTTTTAAGTGTAAGTGAAGTTGATTTAGAGGACTTAGGTAGAATAGGATCCTATATTTCCTTTATTGGTATCTATTTTGGGGCTGTTTCTCACTTTCTTGTAGACATAGTTTTTGTATTCTGTGTCTTTTAACAAGTTTTGTTAGGTATTAGTTGAAAAATATGACACCCATAATGATAATGTGTATGATTTTCTACTCAATAGCACTGTTGTCCAACTTGAGGGTCTAAGGCATCCATGTGGAATTCACTCACATTTGGTCTAATTAACATGTGATGTGCCAGACAATCTTAAAAAAAATATATATATTGCACTGCATACAACATTAGACAGCACTTGGATGTTATTTTAAGGCATACAATTTAAAGTATGATATTTGTACATGCTAACATAAGCATATTAAATGAATACGACTATCTAAATGTTAGACAATGTAATGAAGAAAATAATGTTTCTCAATTCCCATAATTGAGATTCATTAGCATTTCCTTTATCACAAGAAAAACTTTAAATTATAATGTATTTTTCTTTTTTATCTTTAGTTAAATTATAATGTATTAATTTCATTTTTTTTATCTATAGTTGAATTCGAGTTAGGCCGAAACTCAGTGAAAAAATGTGCCCCCACAAACTTCCATTAGAAACCAATGGAAACTTCAATTTCTGCCACTCAACTCAAATAATAAATAAATAAACACACGCACATACATTTTATTTAAGCTTTCAATGCAGCAGAACCAAACTTGATGAGCTACTGCAACTTAACTTTTAAGAATACAATCACAAATTCTGGCTAAAATTACATATAAATTGAAATTTCCAAAATCCCGAAGTGAATAATAGATAATGTTACATGGCAGTACAAACAATTCGTATAATTGAATTACTTACGAAGATCACACGACGATGAATGAAAAAAGGCTGAATCTTGCAATGTATAATAAACTCAAATGTCCTTAAAAACAGCAAACAGATCTCCATGGATGTAATCATTGTCAACCAAGCTAACCAAATAATAGCTGCTCTCCACCTGCACAAACCCAAAGTGTAACAAAACCATGCAATATACCACAAAATAATTTTGTTTTTCGTAAATTCTTTCAAAAACCGGGGGATGAAATCCGGGATATGTTATAAAATAATATATATATATATATATATAAGAAAGGAAAAATCTGACCTGCTCAAGTAATTTTCTGGATGGATCAGTTTCAGAGTAGAGCTTAGCCCATCCCCTAGACCATATCTCAAAAGCTTCATCCTTCCACACGAGAAAGCTTTCAGGGTCGACAACAGTTGGTTGAATAATCTCCTTTGCCGGGAAAACTCCCCAAGTCACAGCATTCACATCAGTCTTCTTCACATTAGATATCCAACTTCCTTGTTTATTCACGGCCATGTATGTTAGATAAGAGAAGTTTTTACATTTCTCAACTAGAGCATTCAGCTTCTCGGGAGAACAGAAAAACTCTACATAAGCCTTCTGGTACACATACCCTCCTGGCCCACCCCACCCTGTAAAGTAGCAGGTTAGTTAAAATATGCCAAAGAAATCAATTAAATAGCAGTTCCGATTAGTAAATCTTAAGAATGGATCCTCATCTCATTCAAATTGATAGACGTGTGCAAACTGATGACCAATTTTTTTATATAATTTGTGTGTGTGTGTTTGTAAAAATCCCAATGGAAAGCAGAAATATTATCTTACCAACAGATGGGGAATCAGATTGAGCACCATTAACAGCTGGTTGACTGTTGATAGTGAGAAAACCTTTCAAATTTATGTTGCCAAGCTGTTCGTTGATGATTTTGGTCTCCGGCTGAAGCCCATCTAAGTCAGACCAAGGACTGCTTTTGAGTTTCCCAAGGCAGAACTTCATAAAATTCTGAGATGCATTGGAATTTTCGTAAGGATCGATTTTGTAAACAGAAATTTTATATATTTTGCAAGAGTTTCAAGTTTTGACACCTCATAAATATCTTCAACATTGTTCAACGGGACTGCCCACTCCTCACGAAGTTTCTTATCACGTGCACGTGGCCGCATGAACTGTCAAGGAGATTCTTATCATGTTTAGTATGGCAGTTTTCTTTCAGGGAAAGGTATAACGAGAAAATAAAACACAGTCAAATTGCATTGAAGCAACAATGCACAGGCTGAAAGAAGAACACAAGAACAGGAAAGGTGAAATCGACACAGTTAATTTGGGTTAGTCAATCCCTTTGCGAGGATTCAGAGTAAACTAATGCAACAATTTAAGAAGCATTTCTAGTATCAGAAATATTACAAGTTTGTTAAAGAAAGAAGAAAATTCAAATAGGGATTGAAAAATAGAAGCTTCCTACATTTATTTGTTGAATATTGAAAAGTCATGCACCAAAAAGGTTTCGATATTAGAAGCAGTCTCCTGGCTTATAGTCATGGGCCTCATATCTTAACTAATTAACCACTAAGTAGAGGATGGATCGCTCTCAACGATAGGAACAAGGTAACTAAATCCAGAACATGGATCAGAATGTAAGAAAAGGAAGTGCAAGAGAAGCTTGAAGAAAACAGCGGATGCCACTGAATAGGAAATAGATTTTCTTGAAATAAACACATCCAGGTAATGACTAGGATTAAAAGGAAGTGCATGCCTGATAATCACTGAGTGCCCCATACGATGCATTTCGAGAATCTCCCCATCGACCTTGTGGGTACTGATCCCAACCAACAGTTCTTGAGATGTAGCTTTTGGGACGATTAGCCCTAACATCATTTGCCAGGATACATCAGACATTTACTAACTAAATTTTGGAAAAATTAAGGAGGATTCTAGAGCTGAGTCTGCTTACCAAAATATGGGACGGACATCTTCTTTCACCCGGAAAACATTTGCTGGACGTCTCCATGGCAGAGACCTTGAAATCTTGGACTCCTCAATCAGCCCAAGGTTCTGCAGGTGGAGATTCAAATAAGTACGACGTTTTCTTTTCACAGTCATGTAGTTTGTTGCAATAAAGCTACAAAAAAAGGACAAGTAAAGAAAACAAACCATCAATATTGCCAGTGCAGATTTCTCCATGTTTAAAGTGTACAGATGTAGAGTTCTGATCCCACTAGCAATAATCTTCTTGCACATTTCTGTTCCAAGGTGAATCCCATAGGCCCTAACAGCTTCTTCATTGTCCTTGATTGGTTCCAAGGCAGCCATAATCTCGGGTGGAATCTATAATAAAACATTAAATGTTTGATAAATATCCTGGAAAGGATTAGCCGAGGAAAGGAAAACAGATGGGTAAGGAAAAAAGCAAGTCATCATATAATCTTTTGCTAAAAACAGAAGTAAGTTGCATATATAATTATTCTATGACTCCCAAATTCCAGTTTTTTCTGCATAAAATGATAGAAATTGATGACAGTTATTTCTGTTGTTCTAAGAGCATGGTCAGTTATGATTTACCAGAACCTGATATTGCTATAGGTAGAGACAAGAGCAATGAACTGAAAGAGGATAAATGGAAAGGTTCTAAAAGTGTTTGATGAACTAGACCCGCATCATTAGTGCCTGGAAGGCTGGAACCTTGTTTTTGCTACGGGTAGTTTTCTAATTGCAGCAGAACATTCAACAGGAAAAATTCTATACTGTACAAAATAATTCTCCAAATAACACTTCTTAAGTCTAGGGTAGTCTGTAGATCTGTGATTCAGTTTTTACCTTGATAGTTAAATGTGAAAGCCTAATATCATAAAAGATTTGAATCTCAAAGAGACAATCAAGTCATGAAGATGCCATGAACAGAATATAGATCTTTACGGAAGAAAAAAGAACAAATAATCTGATAATGTGCCCAGGGCATAATTCTAAATCATAGCATTGCCCTCTGTACCTGAGGCTAAAGATGTATGCCTCAGTTTTTATTCTTATAAGATATTGAATTGTTTACAAATGTACCCAACCCATAAGTGTTCAGTTACTTCTCAATTTTCACTAGTCCAAATATCCAACTCTCACTCCTATACCAACAAATAATCAATCTGATTGACTACAATCATTTCTATAAAATATGGCCAACATAAACTAGAATTTGGATCTAAAAACATGCATCTGTGTTAATTTTAATGCAAATTATATCTTCCTAACCAATACCAAAACACTTGTTCAAGGACAATTTCTGCATCTTACACACTTCAGTAAAGAATCTACACAAATATGAGGGCTGCCCGGCACAATCAGAAACACCTCTATCATATATTGGAAGAGATTCCAAGTTGGGAATTTCATTTGGCAGCTCAGTGGTGAACACAGCCATCATTAAGTTGTTCCTTTAGTTTCTTAAATCCACCTTGAACACTAGTCAATCAAGACAGCATGTGAAACAAGATAATGTTCACCCCACAATCTATATATCGTTCACAAATCACGGTGAATGTTGCAGTATCTATGTCTCATCTCACCTTTTAAACAATGATAATTGTCGGGAGGTAAGTAGGCTAATACATTATTATTATTAACAGAGTTCTAAAGCTATCTTGAATCTTGATGCAACCAACATAAATGTATCTCGAGAGGTAGTAAATGGTTAAGCTCCCACCTTAGTTTTGCAGAATCCTGTCATGCGGAGGAAGCCCTTGTAATTGTTAATGGGCATGATACCAGGTACAATGGGACAGGTGATTCCAAATTGACGACAATCATTGACAAATTTTAGGAAGATGTCAGTGTCGTAGAAGAGTTGAGTTACAATGAGATCGGCTCCAGCATCAACCTGAAAAGAAAACAACAATAAATGGAGAACTTGAACGATCGAGATACTCCGAAACTACTACAATAAGATACCATTCAAACTAAATTCAGCATAAGCAGACCACCTTTCTCTTTAGATAAGCAAGGTCATTCTGATATGCCTCTGGTGGTGCCACGCCATTCTGAATAACATCAGGGTGTCCCTCTGCATGAATAAAGTAAAGATGCAATTAGTGACTTAATCACATTCACAGAGCACATTTAAACACATTTAAACAGACCATAAAAGTAAATACCACTGTAAACAAATGTACCGATATCCGACAAAATTAATCTTAGGACAGGAAATTCAATTTAACAAAATTTCGAAAGAGGGAATCAGCTAGAACTAAGAAAAATCGTGATAGTATTCAACACTGCCTTTAAACCCATGTCAACTACTACAGCACCGACAGTTTAACGACACAATAATATTCGTTCACATTCACTTCAGCCAAAAAGAACAGCATATTAGCACCTGGATAACCGGCAACAGTAATCCCAAAATAGTCCTCGTACTGCGCACGGATATGCTTAACCTGCAAACAAACAGGGGCAAATACAGTCAGCAATTTTACAAGCTGAGGCACCGATATGAATCAAAGAACAAGCGGAAACGGGAAATGGGAATTTATCCCAACCACACCCACCAGGTCAAGGGCGCACGCGAACCCTCCTTCGACCTGCACGAACTTGTCCTGGCCGTGAGGTGGGTCCCCCCGGAGGGCGAGGACGTTCTGGATGCCGTTGGACTTGATGGTGGCTAGTGCGTGGTCGATCTTCTCGACGGGCATGTTGGTGCAGGTGAGGTGCATCATTGTCTCGACGCACACCATGTTCTGCATGCGGTTGGCGATCTCCAGCGTCAGGTCCGCCGTGGACCCGCCGGCGCCCCACGTGATGTCGCAGAACGTGGGGCTGTGCGCGGCCATCCGCTCCATCCTATCGAACAGATTGTCGACGCCGTCCTCCGTCTTCGGGGGGAAGAATTCGAAGGAGAACACCACCCGGCCGTTGTTGTCGGCCGCCGCCGCCTCCCGGATCTTCTCTATCACCTTCATCCCTGACCTGCGTCCGATTCAAGCAAATTCAACCCCATTTTCCCCAAAAAAATGAAAAAGAAAAAAACAGAAAAAAACTGGTAAGTAGGAAAAATGGGGAATGTGCCCTGCAGGAACAAAATCGTAATCCGCCATGACTGACCTTGATTAGATCTCGAAACTCGAGAGGTGAAGCTGGGATCAGATCTGAAGCTTGCTGCCGCACAGTTATGGGGTAAATATATAAATTTCGGATTTAAAAAAAATATATTTATTATAATTTTCACAGAGGAAGCAAAAATGTGGATGGTGAAGGTAGGTAGGTGAAGAGGGGCTAAAGTGTCATTTCAAATGTGTAGCAAATGGCGCCACCTATAAACAAACACATTAACCAACCCCCAGGTGGGCTGTAATGACCAAAATGACCTCACATCCTTTTGATAGGTCAATTTTTTCTTGGTCACTATTGGGTTGAGAGCGAGTGGTGGGGCAACCATGAGGTTGGTGAATTGAAAATGTTTGATTTTTAATATTGGAAAATTCATTTTTTCCCCTTTCAATCAAATAAATAAATATATATATAAGGTAAAAATACTTTGNAAAAAAAAAAAAGAAGAAACAATTACAGCCAATCCACATATTATTCGGTTTTTGGAGATATAAGTCGCTTTTCATTAGATATTTTTTTTACATCGAAATCTAATTTAAATTTAACTAAACTCAACCATCATCAATATTATCAATATAATTAAATAATATCAATCAATCATCTTCACAAATTACATCAATTTTAATTCACTATTTATCTACTCACCTAATTTAAATTATTCATCACTTTCAATCATCTTTCTCCCACTTTTAAATCAAATCAAGTTTTATCATTACATTTTAAATATTATTTTAATACAATTTCAAAATTCAACTCAAACCTAACTCAATCAATTTTTCTATAATTAACTCTGATTAACCAACAAATCCACTGAAGGGCAAAAGCCCCAAAAACCGAACCGGATAGAATAGCTGGAATGAGCCCAATGTTTAGTTTTGGGTCAAGTTAATAAAAAAATATATGGTGTTGTGAGGCAGAAAAGAGTGTCATACTATTGTTGCTCATGTCTCTAAAAGTTGCAGTGTAAAAATTAAAAAGCAGATCTCAGTTGATCTCTACAATGAATGAAACAGTTGGTGCATTCATTTTGTGCAAACTTGATCAATATTTTCATGTACTGATACAATAATACAAAATCTGCACTTTTCATATATAGCATGTTCGACTCGAGCACAACATTGATAAATCGATCACACGAGAATATACTTCCTGGAATAAAAACCGAAACTATGTATTGATAAATCATATAATGGGAGTCTCATGTATTGAAGAAAACATTGTGGCTACAGGTGTATTAGAAGTACAACAATTCTTTCAAATCAAAATTTCACTATTGGGACAAAAAATTTGACTAACGATTTTGCACAAGGTTTTTACCAGCTACTTAATTGCTTTTGGATCTTCGAATTATGAGATGACCTCCCGCCTTTGTCCTTGTAAGTATTTCTGGAGGTGATAACCTTTCTCCTCCCACGGGCCGCTTGAATGGCCCGTTGGCGTTGTTTGCTTAGACGCTTGTCAAGTTCAGGGTCATTTTCTTCTTCTGAATCGGGCCCAGGCCCAGCTTGTATGTCATCCTCAGCATTATTATCCTCCTGTTGGACCTTTTCGTTTTTTAGGGGCTCGGGACCGATTTGACTACATTCTTTGGAGGCATTATTTTCTTGTATTTGATTCTCGTTGGATGCTTTCAGTAAATTATCTCCTTCCTGTGAACAGGTATTTGTTTTTCAGGAGGCCAAAATACAATTCCGAAACATAATTATGAAAAACTAAGAATTAAAGAGAAGAATTACGCAACAGAGGTTTCTTTATATGCAAAGAACAGTAGATGAGTAAGTGTTATCAAAGAAGCCATTATGGGTTGCTCCCGATCACGGCAAATTTCAATTTCTGTGGACAGTTCGTGTAAAGTTCAAGATGTATTGTTGTGGTGTGATGAAAATATAGAAAATATTTTACAATTAATATTGATTGAAAGCGAAGAATTAAAAAGGTTCGAGTATTAAAATAATAAAAAAGATGTGAAAACTATAACCTTTTGAACCAGGCTCAAGTGCTCGAAATTCTTCACACTAGCACCATTTACTGAGCCAGCATTATCTTCCTCCCCTTCAGATTCTTCACAATCAGATCCCTGATCTTTCTCTAGATCCCCGTCAATAAACTATGAATGAAGATCCAAAATAAGAAGTCAATTCAACAGCTAAAACTTAATGCTTCAAATATATATACATCCGATAAAATTGGATACAGAGAAGATTAGCATGGCCCCTGCGCAAGGATGACACATATGTGTGTGTATATATATACCAATTACCAATTTATAGCACTCACAACCATTAGGTATCACACACTTCATCAAATTGATATTTCAGTAATATATGGTGATTCCATCAAATTAATAATATTAGTGAAGTGATAGAATTCAAATTATTACAGATGGATAAAGAAGTGGTCCTTTAGGCTTTAGCTGGTCAATGACTCTTCAAACGGTAGCAAGTAAGATACCATTCAATGTTGCGGTCGAAAAAATTGAACTTCAATTGTATGAGGGAAAATTTGCAGATTTAACGGGAAAAAAAATGAAGTTGCACCTTTTCTATGTCATCTTGATCCTTCCTTGTGAAACCACTGGCTTCAAGTTCCTTGTCCAGACAACCAGTAACTTTCTTTATTTCGGAAAATTGTGGCCGGCAACTTTCTTCTGAATCCACATCCGAGTCATCAGACTCAACTTCATTTTCCTCAAACGAGAGGTTGAACCTAATAAAGGGAAAAAACGAGGCCAAGTAAGCTTTTAATATATGAAAAACCAAAAGATGCCATGCCTTACTGAACATCAAAAAGGTTCCTCTTGCTTAAAATATGTGCAGGTGGAGGTCTAGTGATCAATATCATTTTCTTAAATTATTTCGCCATTATTTAGCAAATTGATTGGCAAATTTTCTGTGAAATGTGTATATTAGTAGAGTAATGAATTGGAAAGCATAAACTAGATTTTGATTGGTGATTGCGGAACTACCCCCAAATATGTGCAGGTGGAGGTCTAGTGATCAATATCATTTTCTTAAATTATTTCGCCATTATTTAGCAAATTGATTGGCAAATTTTCTGTGAAATGTGTATATTAGTAGAGTAATGAATTGGAAAGCATAAACTAGATTTTGATTGGTGATTGCGGAACTACCCCCAAAACATTCAGTAAGTGCATGTTACTTTTTCAATTCGTCCCCTGAACAACTCGCGCAATATCATATATCATATAATATATGAAGTATAATAATATTAATAAATTCAAAACCTTTGGCTAGTTGAGCTATATTGAAAGACTTGGAAGTTTCAATAGAATATCTGGAATTTCAAGGACACTAATAACTGGACTATAGATCATTGAAATCAAACTGAATGTTTAATATCTTCTAAATAGGAGGAAACCTGAATTTGGAATTTAGAGTTGCAAGTTAATATCATGATACTGTTATGCAGATTAAGCCAAAAATGCCATCCAATAATGTAACCTAAAGTATGCACTTTCTGTTAGAAAAAATAGGGGAAGAAGAAAAGGAACATTCATTTACTCATTTTTTACATATTAAAATGTTTCACTTACCTCTTTCTAAAGAACTTAAAGATGCATTCAATATCCCGGTCGAAATACCTGGAGATATAGAAAATAGTAGCAAATTTAAAGAAAATGCCTTCTACTATTAGCATGATGACTCTGGAAAGAAAGAAATGGTAAATACAACATACATTTTTGCATTTCGATGAGAAACTGAAACCATTTGCGGAAAATCAATCATGGTGATCTTCTCATCATCGTCAATCTGCAACAAGAAAACGACTTGAAGAAAGCTAGATTCAAAGCATACGAGAATAAATTGAAGCCCAGACATATTCTGTAGCATAAGTTGTTAGGCAGTAAACCAAGCATGTACCATGGTATAAAGAAGAATTCCTGAATACTAGATATTTGGAAAATTCCAGGTTATAGTGGGTTTAAAAATTATAACAAAATGATCAGGAAGTGCTACAGTAGCATACCATAATGTTGAATTCATTAAAATCGCAATGAATCAGCCCATGCTCCGCCAGACGAACGACAAGGCCAAGTATTGTTTCAAAGACAGTGTCTGGATTCGACAATTGCTTAATCTGTACACTGAATGAAATAGGATGGCCTTGCATTATATTCCAAGTATCTTGAAAAGACTGATGAAAGAAAATCTCATAACTAACGTAGTAAAAAGGATCGCTAGAGAATGGTCACTTGGATAGCCAGCAAAATGAAGAAAATATAATAATTTATACAGTGATCCAATGGGTTATCACTAGTTCTCCTATTATGCCCACTACTACTCTGTGCTAACATGTACACTGTCCCTATGTCACAAATTCAGGTCTAACTATGACATTGCCCTAATTAATTCACATTGCTGCAGTTTGACTGCAACATTCACCCAGAATCAACTTTTGCCAATTAAAATATAGTTTGGACGGTACTTCAAAAACTGGCCTCTGACAAATCATTAGGCGCATTATCCTTTGCCACTTTCATTGCAAATTCCATTTCACTTTGCCAGTACTTCTTTCCAATCGTATAGCAACTTAGGACAAGAATCCAAGACATGCAAAGTTGCCTCTAATATTATCCAGTTTCCAAATTCAACTGATCACAATATTTTCCAAACTAGCAGTTTATAGATCAATGAATGTGGACAAGTGGCAGTGAATTTTATCTGCTCGCTTAACATTGGAAATGGTAAGTTACAAGGCACCCAACAATAACCTTGAACTAGGCAGTTCCTTCAGTTTCAGCATAGCAAGAAAGAACGTAAATCAATCGCGCACATTATATTCATACAAAAGGTATAGCAAGCGTCATTACATGACGTAGTACCAGAACAAGAATATTCCAGGCATATAAGAAGATATAGAATCAAAACATACAGTGGATATCCTTGAATAAGTGACATGACAACACAGTGCCGATTGCAATCCACCGCATGTGGGACAGGGAAACCATGTTCATCCAAAGCCTGTCCAACAAGAACCCAACAACACAATAGTTATTTGACAGAAAAAACAACACCATTTTCTCTCTATAATAAAAAAATAAAGTAGCAACCCAAAAAAATATATAGTAGTCAAACCTTCATAAAGGCAAACTCTTTGAGAGCAGCAAGCCGTGACAAGTACAGCCAATTAAAGCTACTACGATGCCTCAAATAATCACGTTTCGACTTTACTGCTCTGAAAGATGTCCGACCAAGTCTGTGTAACTTCATGGCAAGAACTGTACCATCTTCTGTAGCAACTTCAAATATATCTTGAAAACACAAACATAAATCAGGTAAAAAAAAGTTGTGGATTGTGAAAAACAATGGGCAAGAAAAAAGTAAACTCGTTGAGGCAATTATACCAGACTCCTTCCCAACACCAATTTGACGACCAACCGCAGCAAACACCCCTCGGTTTACCAATGTCTTAATCGCAAGAAAATCATAGCCCAGGTATGTAAGCCTGAACGCATCATCTGTACCAAGAAGGCAAGAATACAATGCAAAAAGTTCAATGCACAGTTGTAAGTTATCAGTAAAAGTGCATTTAGATATCTTCACAAGACGGATAACATAATAAATACTGATCCTGCTCAAATAGCATTAATCTTGATTGTGAACAGCAGAAGCTAAGAGCATTTTTTTTCACCTAAAAAGCATAATACTGACATTTAGCTGAGTCATGATGCAAGAGCTTGTGCTTGAGCAAATTCTTCAAAACTTTATAAGTGCCGCCATGCCTGTAAACAAGCATATACCAAGACCGAAAAACCTTTATTAGAACAATTCACAGTTCATCCTATACTGAATCTTAAATGCACCAAAAACCAAAAGCTCACTTGAGAGACGCAATTCGATCTATCAACTCCGACGGCACAATTTCATGCTGCAAGCAACGATTGAAAGAAATACAAACTCAACTATAATCCGAACAGAAGGTTTATAGCATTGAACTGAAAATGGAAAAAATTGGTGAGGGAACAATAAACAAACATTTCGCATGCCCATCTCGACAGCAGTGAGAACTCTGAAGTCATCTTTGGACAGGTAGCGTAGGGCGTCCACGTCAAGCTTCATCTTCTAAGCCTTCCGGTTTAAAGTGGTGGCGAGAAGCTCTCCGACGCGGCTGGCTATGGAGGTGCCTTGGATTTGTTACGGCGGAAGGGGTTTAAAGGCTTTTGCAATTGCGGGAGCCCAAACCTTATAGTGGCCACTGGCTTTAGGCTTGTTTGTTTTGAGGAATTGAAATCTATTGATTTCAAAATTTTTGAAATATAATTCTTTTTACTTGCACATTCAATGAAGGAATGTGTTGAAAATATTATAAATCAATTGTGTAGGTCGCACCGATGGATTGGTGTTGACTCGCAGTGGTGATGAACTTAAATGAGCGCGGACGGCGTGATCGTCTTAACAGTGGATTTCAAATGATTAAGTTTGAGAAGTCATTTCAAATCCTTCAAAATAATGACTAAAAAACATTTAGCATAAATTTGAAATTCTCCAAACTTCCATTACCATCCCAACATGCATGAGAATTTGA
Source organism: Striga asiatica (assembly GCA_008636005.1). Classification (NCBI taxonomy): domain Eukaryota; kingdom Viridiplantae; phylum Streptophyta; class Magnoliopsida; order Lamiales; family Orobanchaceae; genus Striga; species Striga asiatica. The sequence continues at coordinate 1,713,131 of BKCP01005516.1, read as the reverse complement.
ACTTGTAAATTTGAAATCTATGAATTTCAAATCCTTTAGTATATCCTTCAAAACAAACGGAACCTTAGAGTATATTAGAAGAAACGAGTTCTATTGCGAATCCACAGAGTTTTTTTTTTTTTTTTTTTTTTTCAATAAATAAATAAGTTTCAAATACATGAGCTCATCTCTTTTTCAAAACACCTGTCTCTCTAAAATTTATAAAGGTGGATATGAAGTAAAGTTAGCAAAGAAACCGAGTTAAGTTGAGCAACTGTCTTATCGAACCATGCTCAATTCTTATGATCTTATCACTATTACTCGAGATTGAGACAAGCCATGCTCAAGTTTCATATTTGAAAGCTTTTCATTTTAAATAGAAAACTTGATATTTATATTTGAAAGCTAAAGTATCATATTCAACCGTACAAAATTATAAATCCCACTATTGAAAATGTTGATTATTCATTAGAATAGCTACATCATTACAATGATTACCAATATATACCATGCAGCACAAGTTTCAAATACATACACTCGTGATAATGACAAGAAATCTCGCTTTGTCAATCAACAATGTCAGCTGCTAAAAACTTAGACTATCATTCTACCTCGAATGAGGAAAAAAAACAAAAAAAAGGTTATTTCAGAAATTTTACTGTAGCATATGAAAAGTCATCGATATCGACCGGCCAAATGTCAATGTCGTACAATTNAATTACCAAAAAAAAAAAAAGACCATCAAATATAAGCCGACGAACATGCAAAACCCAACCAAGCCAACGAACATGTAAGATTCAGAAGATCGGCTCAGGAAAGAATTTCCTGCAGTAATGTATTCACACAATATAATACATTGCAGACAAAAGTATCAAGAAGTCACCCAGAAGAAGACCCACAACATCAAAAACAAATTTTGGAGCAAATAATCCCCACACCTGCATAAAAAAACGGAACGGAAAGATAATTATACTAATGTCCAGAAACAAATATATTTATTCAAATTAGAAGTAGAAATAAAGCATTAAGTAGGAGTCGGGAGAGTACCATCAAATGCCGCCTCTGTATTGTAACACATAGCATAGTGAATGTGACTGTTATGGCTGTAATAAGACCATACATCAGATATACCTGACACAGAAACATTTGCAGATCAATAAAGTTAGAGCTTCGCAAACTTGCTGATTGGTTGATCATGAAAATTAGAGATTTATATAATAAAAAGTTACCTGGCATAATCTAACAGAGAATTCTCGTTTATTTTGCCTCGAAGGACCAAAGCATGAAACGAGAAATGGAAGTCCAAATATAGGGAGTATGTGAGAAAAGCCAAATGTGTCGATGGTAAGAAGGATTGCTTGACGGATAAGGTTGAATTCATCAAACCTATAATACATAAAATATAATTAACATTTGACTTTATAGCCATGAAAAGAGACCATAATAGATATTTGATCATGTTTTGCCCAAATCTCTCTCTCTCTCTCTACCTCATTTACTGGTCACAAAGTAATAAAGGTACTATAGAAATAATTACAGAAGGCTTTCGAAATTGAAACAACAGATGAAGAAGTCGAGGAAAATAATAGATATAAAACGAGAGAGATGAAAACATGTGTTCTCACCCAACAAATGCGGCTGCGTATCTCAGACCATCAAAAGCACACCTGAATAAAGTTCTTTTCAGTATCTTAAAGTATCACTTCTTAGAGGTGGTGAAGAAAAGACACTTACAAAAGAAAAAAAAAAGGAAAGGTAAAAGGCCAATAAATTTTTAGTGAATAGTCCTATAAATTTAACGATGTGTTTTTAAACATAGATAATAGCGTGTGAAGTCTTACCAATGACCGGTAGAGAAAAACATGCATACAGCCAGAAGGCTCCATTGGGTTACGGGAAGTGCGTAAGAGTGAGAAGATCCAAAACTTTCATTCTTGGCGTTTTGCTCTAGTTTCATCAACCTAATTATGCTCCAGCCTGATGAGGATTAAACCGAAGACAGGCGTATTAGAAAATTGGAAGAACACGATATAGTTCTGAAAAACCAGGAGCATTCGTTATTCGTCAAATTACAAAGATACATAAGAAACTAAATATAGAAATTGTAATTAGTAGAATTTAACTAATCAAAAACGGATCACACATCTCCAATGCAAATATTATTTACAAATTACAAGTTAGAATAACGTACCTCCGATGATTAATGCTAATGCAACCAAGGGACCTTGTTTTCCAGCAAGAATAATGATTGTTAAACTCCATGTGGATAACAAAGCCAAAGCTTTAGGAACTGTACTTTCTTCCACACCTGAACATCTCACCCTTAGGATTATTTGATCTATGGTCAGTAACAAGAGTTGTAGAAGCCCAACAGCATAGGTCACTCGAGGAATTACATTAGCATTCACACCCCTAAACAATATCTTCTCCCTCAATAGACTGCTATCAGAAGCCCAATGAAAGGGTATGAGCACGTAATTAAACACGGTTCCAAAGACAACATACTTCAGAACTCCTCGAGATGGAATAGAGGTGATGTACTTGTACAGAAAATATGCAACAAGAACAAGAGCTAATATCGACACAAACTCAGTAATATATACCCAGAAACGAGAATCATCGACAATGCCTAAAGTCCTCGAAGGGTCAACCTTCAAGAATAACGAGTTCACAGCTTGTTTCAATTGACCGAGTTCGATACTGATTCTGAGCAAAGAGACCAAAAGGCATAGCACAAATGCCTGTGGGTACCAACAAAAAGTTCAGCAAAGAGCCGCGCATTTGCATAATTTTTTTATTTTATTTTTTTTATTTATATCCATAGTTAAAAACACATTATAATTCATCATATTTAAGAGATAGAAATTAGAAACGTAAAATTAAACAGGAGAATCATACCTCAAGTACCATCATCTTTTTTATTATTGCAAAACGTAGTTGAAGTAATGCAGTTGTCGCCAAAAGAAAACTAGCTACACGTCCTTCTTCCACTGCAACTCAAAAATGATATGGAATGAGAAGAAGCCAAATGAAAAAACAAAAATGAATTGACGAGTGTTCATAAAGCTAAAAAAGACATAGTGCTTACAGATAAAACTGTTGGAAAGGAAACTCCAAGCGCGTATCATCACTACAATACAAGCAAAGCTCAACCCAAAGGAAATCTTAGAATAGTTGGGCAAGCTACATTGAATTGCACCAAGCTTGTCCAGTCGCCCAATAAGAAATGCATGCAGATAAAGTGAACTCAACATGATAAAAAAACCTATGCCCATCATCTGTAAATTAAACTCAGTCCAGCTGGATCGTGCTAGAGCAGCAACACTTTCCAAAAACGTATTATATGATTCACGCTGCCGTTTCAGAAAAGGTGACGATGCAAATGCCCTCTCACTTCCATCTGAAAAATTCTTTGAGGTGATTGACCAAAGCTCATGCGCCTTGGAATACAGCTTGGATACATGCAGCAAGTCTTTCTCCGAAAATCCAATCAATGACAAGGATGAATAGACATCAATATATTTCTTCACCTGCACAAGTAAATACCAAGTCATAATCGGAGTTGGTGGTCTTAGCATTAGACAAATAACCAAATGGTATTAATATATGGTCATTAAGCTTAGTAATTTTAGTTGTGTGGATCAGCCTGTAAACTGATTTCATTATAATCTTGTAAGGATACTCTCTCAAATAAAACAATGTCCTAACGAGAAAACAAAGAGTTGAGTGCATTTCCTCATTATCAAACTCTAGGATGGCTACGGCACATTCATCTATTTATAAATCCGCAACAAAATGGAGTATTGTTTCATTGAGAATAAACATAACAAGAGGCAGTACTATACGGNNAAAAGGACGTTGTACAGAAAAAAGGTAAAGATAAGTAAACCAGAAAAGCATGTACCTGCCAAGAATTAATACAGAGGACATTGACATAATTCTGCATCCATTTGTTCCCTTCTGATGGACTTTGATCTTCACCATGGATTGACTTTTCCTGATTCCATGTACCCCCAGCTAAGGAAAAGATCTCAGCATTAACACGACCAATACTGAGAAAGAGATTGTAGTTAAAACCATCAGATGTACTAAATGAAATTTTGGACGAATTTTGAACACACCCGTGCACATGTATGTATAAATACCATTGGTCGAACAAATCTATTTTTTATAGTTGTTATCCATACAATATCTTAGCATTAAAAGCAAAACACACTATTTCAGAAGTCCATAGCATAAAGCAATAAACATTGAAAAAATCCAATTACAGAATAGATGGTCAGGGTGTGTTTAAGTTCTGGGAAGCCAAAATGAACAGAGCAATGAACACTGTAAGAACCAAAGTGATGGAAGATCCATGATCATTATAGATTTTAGAGACCTTAGTCTCACTCAAACTGCTTTAGAGGCTCAGCAGGCTGTAGGGACCATCAATTGCTGATCATAAACACACATTCAGATTATAAGGAATTATGTAATTATCAAAAGAGCTTGGGACTAAAAGGCTATGTTGTTGTTGTTGTTGTTGTATGTAATTATCAAAAGAGGTATGTAGGACAAAGAATCCTTCATGTATATATATCAGCAAACATGTAAAATGATGTGAGATGAAAAAAGAAGGCCGATAAATAGATGCTTCAAATTATTATTGAACGCATACCTTCCAAAAGGAAAAGGAATGCCAAGCAGGGCAGACACAGTGGCAGCAAAATCAAGCTGCAAAAATAAGTGCAATTTTGATTACAACACCTTGGAATCCTATGCTTAACTTTTATAGATCATTTACTGCTAGAGTCCATTTAACAGACCTGTTGAAAGGTGTTAACACAAATTCTCCTTCCATACTGTACATAGAGAAACATCATATAGTCAGGAAGATTGCACATTCTTGGTTAAAAGAAAATAGATATTAAGTAAAAAACATACTGTGTACCAAAATCCTTACTGAAAGTATAAAGAAAAATAAGTCAAAGCCATTTACAGCAATGTTGAGCAGTGATTTCTGGGATTAAAGTAATAAGAGTGGAGCAAAATCTGTGTCTATTAACCACACATTTGTAGAAACTGAAAGATCCTTTAAATAATAATCTGCATAGCTACCATACTCATTAAAATACTTGTCATGTAAGCGACCACAAGACTTTGAATTTTCATTTTTTCCACTTTGAAATAATAGGCAATTGTGGTTTAAGTGAAGGTTTCGTCACTGTTTGTTGTGGCTTCTAGTAAAATACTTAGTACAGAATGAATATCAATATGAGAATAGAGAATCATGCATTTCTTGCATCCTAATAGCAATTATCTTTTCACAAAATTTCTTTTCCATCTTGTATAGATTATAATTGGTACTTCAAACTAAAACTTGTTTCACATGCATACTGCGGGAATTCTAGCAATCTTGTGCCAGACGAAAGTCATACCGAATCCAATTGGCAAGACAAATTGTCATCCTTAGTAAAAAGAGGAGTTGATGCCTCCTTTGAACTGAAAGCAAAAAGTGCTGTTTCCACCTGCATAACATGCTCGTAGGTTAAAAATTTTATTTTATTGGCAATAAAATATCTCCAAAAGAACAGTAGAGAGAGAGCACCTCCTCAGCAGTGCCTCCTCCATGATCACCGTTAATGGTTTGCCCATGATCTCCCATGACAAGAAGCATTGTGTTTTCATGTAGACCACCTGGTCCATTTTGGCTCTCCAGAACTCCAACGACTTTCTACAATATAAAATATTCAATCTTGTTAACAGTCCAAGTAAAAATATAAACATACTGTCATAGGCACACAATTCTATCATATGTAACAAGCATCACATGTCTAGAATGACATACCAAAATCAGAAAAGAAGGAAGTACCTTTATTATTTCATTGTATTGTTCCAACTTTTCTATCATCGGGGCCGAGTCCACACCAAATATATGCCCAGCATGATCCTGTATAGCATTACAGGTAAGAAAAAAAGTCAAGTATTTGCTGAAAATTGTGGCAACAAACCTTAATAAAACTTGATATCAATTATCATCAGTGTATTTTCGTAATACAGACTACTCGCGATCTCTTTCCTCTTTAGAAGCCAGTTACATAAATCACAAGTTTACAATTCTAATAATCATCGTGAACTATTAGCACCACATTTTCATGCCATCACACACAAGTTACAATCTAATTTTACACAATATTCCAGTTTTATCAGAGGTGGATGGTGGCAGGCGAAAATCCGTCATATTTATCTGGCAGATGTCATTGCGACCTGCGGCTCGAGGCAGGCTGGACCTAAAATTGAAGTATGCTTAAATATATATATATATATGCTGACATGTCTAAAATACCATAAAAACTTAAAATGTGTAAAGAACCATAGCATTGAATTAAATACCTTATCTTAAGTTCAAAACTTGACAATAGCAACATAATGATCAGAAAATACAAAAAGAGCACGAAACGATAAAGAAGCAAAGGCAGCCATCAGAAATACATTGAATGGGTTATCCCTAAAATTGCGTTTGTGGGCACAATTATTTTTTTCTCTCTTGACATATGAAATAAAGGTTCATTTTATTTCATTGTGGCTGGAACAGCTAACTGATGATGGTTTGAACTCGTACAACAGAAGAAAAACAGAGATAGGAGAAACATAGTATCAATTATCGCATCACATCTCACACACACACGCGGAGAGAGGGAAAGAGAGGGGAGTGAGAGAGATCACCACGCCAAGAAAATGAGCAATTAGCACATCCCAATCTTCTTCATACAGGGTCGGGAATAGGTTTGTGATGCACCCATTGTCTACCTAAAGGAAAGGCCACCAAGAAGTCAACATCCAAGTGCACAAAAGAAAATATTGGCAAAACTCATGAACATTTAATACGGAATCAAGTAAAGTGCTACAACTTATGTTATCATAGGTAAGCAAATACTTGAACCCTGAAGGAGATCATACCGTATCAAGGTCTTTCACATTGAAAGAAGGATAGGGATAAGATGTCACGAAATGATGCGGAAAAAGTTGTGCCCATGTGTCATCCCCCATCATTACCACACGCTTTCCGTTTTGAACCAACTATAAGCAAGATTTGTTGAAAATGCATGAGCTACCTGATTTAAAAGAAAGAAACAAAGAAATAAAACTAAATATTCGAGATGTTCGGCAAACCAATCGACAAGTATGAATCACACATAGGCACGGACCTGATGTATCAAGTTATCTTCCACAATCGCAGGAGCACCAAAACTATTTCCTACATCAACAAATGTGGGAAGTCCACCAGTAGTCAAACCCTGAAAGATGAAATACATACATTTATGAATCTACTCCATTAAATTTTGGATATAACTTCTAATTTTACACATCTAAACAGAGATGTGACCGTGACTGCAAAATATATGAACTATATACTTGATAGAATTTTCATATATTATGTTGTCAATAAATAGATTGTGTTGACCAAAAAGGTCGTTATCTGCGGAGAACAATCAATATTAAATTTGATTGGAAGATACCAGATCTCCATGACATTATTGCATGGTTGGTCCATCTTTATCTACTAAAGCAATTGAATGTTATAGCCATGTACAACTGAGCAGAAAACATGCCCACTGATATGCTTACTGTAAAAGTAAATTCGCATTCACCTTCAAACGCTGCAAACTGGTTGTAGGGGGGTCTGCTATAGCTTTAAAAATCTTCGTTGATGATTGGTTCCGACTAGCTAGCTCGTGTAGAACTTGCAACTTATCCATCCAAGGTTTCTTCTCTGGAATAAAATAGTAATAGATACTCAAAAAAATCCTTTTTTCTAAGAAGCAGGGGCAGAATCTACTTAGACATAGAGTATCCGAAAGGTAAACTACTTGATATGTATATTATAAGCATACTTGCCTGCAAAAAATGAGCTTGGAGCAACAAAATCAAACCTAAGACAAGAATACATCACACAGTTGAGAATCACTATCTGAAATGAGATATAATTAAAAGAGCAAGCAAACCCAAGAGCAATTACAAGACAGTGAACCTGAGAGCATCAAGAACAATGATGATAAGACGACTAACGGCAGGTTTTGTCCAACAACTTCCATTAGTACTTTGATGATGTGGAGGGATACAGGGAGACTCAGCAATGTCATTGCACTCGCTATATTGCGAAAGCTCTGTGCGCGTGAGAAGAAAACCTCTCGTAAACAACAAAATTGCCATGCCGTGAAGCAGCATTATTCCCGTAAACGACACCAAAGGCCATTTCCATCCACCCCAGTTCTCATTCCTCCAAAAGCCCCATTTTGCAGCTGTACACATTTTAACTTCACCTATGTTAATGGACAATGTAGTGACAGAGGCTGATGAGAAACCTTGTATGCTGCCCGCAACAAAAAAATAAAAAAAGAACTCTCAGAAATGCTAGTTTCAAGGCAAAAACGGGAACTAAAGCTGAACCAAATCTATGCCACTTGATCTAACCCTATGACCGCATAGTAGCTTTGAGGAATTGAAGCTTTTGATTTAGTATCCATACCATTAGGAGCCGAGCAGTAAGACGGAAATCGATGAGTCACCGGCGGCGACGGCAGAACCGCGCAGATGAGAGTTGCGCGGGCCAACGGCGGCGCACGGCGAGGGAGGGCGGCGAACGGGCGGATCGATTCAGGGATTGGTCTTTGGTGGAGTTTGGGGCAAGGTACGGACACGATCTGGACAAAATGAGAGAGCCAAGTTATGACATTTTTATATTTCTTTTTGGCTAAAGTACATACATGTCACGATTTTT